>DWAV01000030.1:0-40142 GCA_018231305.1 Noctuana lactifera
CGGCCGAATACGAATAGTGAAAAACATGCCGAATACGCCGAATACCGAATACCAAATCAATATTCGGCGCATCTCTAGTAATTACTGTAATTGTATGCATTGCAAAGTAACTACGTCATTCTAGCAGCTTGATGTCATTATTAGGAATCTAATTTTGATGTTTTATATGTAACGACTATATCATAAAACAACGATAAATCGTAAAGCTTTACATATTCTAATGTAACAGATGTTTCCGTAACATTATCTACTAGAAACGTTTTGGTTACCATGCCGGTCCACCATTCGAATGGTCTCGGGTTCGATTCCCGGCGGAGCAGAAATGATGAATTTAGGTTTATGTTTCAGGTCTGGGTGTCTGTGTAATTGTCTTTGTATTGCGTCCAAGGCACCCACGATACAGGGAATCTTAGTGTAGGGCTGTCAGCATTAAGTGTTATTAAACGTTATTATCCGGTCGCTGGTCTCACGATACGGTGATAGAGTGACGATAAGTCGTAGTCGTGACGAGTAAATCCTATAACGTGCTTGTTAACTCGTGGACCGTCCTATTTCCTCTGTTTGCATTTGCACCTGCTTTCATTTCAACGATTACATAACTAGGTTTCGATAGATATCATTTCGCAGACCTGACATCTATTGTCTAATTAGTTTAAGATCTCAGTTCATTCTAACAATGTCGCCTGCAAAGTTGGGGATCTTAATTGAAGTTTTTTATTAAATGTTACAATAATAGCTAGGTATAGGCCGTACTGGTCCACCGTTTGAAGGGTTCCGGGTTCGATTTCAGCAGAACAGAAGTTTAAATGGTGAATTTAGATTTCTGGTCTGTGCATTTGTGTTGTGCGTCCATGGCATGGACGATCAGTGTACGGCGATATTTTTTATAACATATATAATCGAAAGTGTTAACTTACTGAATACAACATTTTGATTTTTATTGAATTACGACTTTAATTATACAGAAAGGTTTTACTTACCTTACTAGATTGCGGCATAGATGGTAAAAAATAAAGGATAAGTTTTTATTAATTGTACAAAATTTGCACAGATTTTCTTACAGCAGAATAAAAACCTAACCCATGTTCAATGAAATGGAAGAGCAAACAAAGAAAATACGCGATTGCATCATATTCTGTAACACGAGTAAATTCTACTTCTTAAACACGTAGGTATAAAATTTGGATAATATTTTCATTTAAATTTATCAAACGTAATTAAGCTAATAAGGCCACTCAAAACTAAAAAACAGTGTCCTGGTACATTCTCAACGCCCAAGGTCAGCTTAAAAGACATTTAAGCAACGAAAGAACAACGCCCTACAACTCACGAAATAGTTAAGTTCGTAAATAAGTTTTGCGTGTTGTCAACACTACGAGACTTAGCAATTCAAAACAGTTCGTTAGATTCCTCTTAAAAAGACATCAACGAGCGATGTTACTAAAATGTTAAAGTACCTTACTCGATATTTTAAAGAAAAATGCTCACATAAACTTATCTCTTATCCCAAAATTCAAATTTGTTATCTTAGTTTTTTATATTGTAGGTTTCGTTCCGTTGGTTAACTAGTACTGGTATACCACACCTCCATTTCTACCATGACGTATGAACCTCGACAGACACCAAATAGATCTAAGATTTACATTCAAATAAAGTAAAATTTAAATCATGTCATCTGATAGGTGTATCGGCTTATGTCGTCATGTATGAGTTAAATTATGTACATGAATAAATAATATAAACAGTTCTGAAAAACGAGATACCTATTACAGCACCATCCGACGTTAACTATACTCGCCTACTTCGATCCAGCAACTTCGTTCGTTTGTGAAATGACACGATGTAGCAAGTGCCGTGACATTTCGATGACCAAACGTACACACGTGGAACACATGATAGAGATCTTCAAGGTCCTTCTATTGACATTAGTTGGGCAACAAATACTTACTTTCGCATTCGAATCTCGTGCGCCGACGCCGATTAGAACATAGTGTCTAATGCAATATGATATAATTTGAGATTTGCATTGCATGCATGCTTTACCTAATTTTTATACAGGTACGTTTTGTTTTGGTGAAATATCCAGTATTTTGGTATTTGTGACACCGAGTTATGTGCAAAAGGCGGTTTTATTGCTGGTAGCGAGCTTTTCCAGGCTACCTTTGGGCAGAGATACGAAGAGAATTCTCAAAACAAATATATTTTTTTTCTATGTAAATTCTAAAAACCCATGACAAACTATCTAGGACATAACTTAGAACATAAAAATACAAATAAGCGAGAAAGCTTTGCGCTTGCACCAGCCTCCACAGATGCATTGTGTGCGATGACGTAAGCCGCCCCATTACGGAGAGAACTTTCGATTTCTGGATGAAATCGAGACTTCCTTGCCGCCTGAGAATAACAGCTGTATATTATGTATTATGTGACTAAGTGCAACATGAACGAGTTTCGCGTAGTACTAAGATAAGCTAAATTATATTTATTCCGAACTATTATTAAATGTGTATTGCTATCTACTATATACCTATTCAATTCCGTAGCTTATTGACAATGGTTTAATCGAAATAGAATTGAAAGGTGATCTAGTATCACAAAGACGTTTCAGTCACGTCATATAAAGCCTTTCTATTGTGTATAAGCAAGTACTAAAATGATACAAAGGTAACGTGATAAAAATAAAATTGTTGAACAAAACAAAACTTCTGAAAGTCCAATGTCAATGAGTCTATACTTCTATACTAATAATAATATTATAAAGAGGAAAGGTTTGATTTTTTGTTTGTTTGTTTGAAATGAATAGGCTCCGAAACTACTGAACCGATTTCAAAAATTCTTTCACCGTTGGCAAGATACACTATTCCCGAGGGACATAGGCTATGTTTTATTTTCAAAAAAATTAGGGATGCTTACTAAAACTTGAATAATCTAACCCAAGGTGTATAAAAATACTTTTTCTATAATATGATAGCTACATTCATGAGGAAGGTTTACAGGCTACCAAGCACTATTCTTAACACGGGTGAAACCGCGTGGCACAGCTAGTGTAAAATAAAAGAAAACGCTGGTACTATCAGGTAACTAGACTTAAGTATATTTTACTTTACCTAGCTTTGGGTATTTAACATTATTTAGTGCGTTACTTACATAAAAAGTTTGTTTGGAATCTAACTAGGTATATGTATAACGACACTGATAGGCTATAGGTGTGTCTCATCATCTTTAAGTTGGTCCTAAGACTCCTAAATATGATCACTGCGGGACAACGTCATACTTCACACTCACAACGTCATAACACCTCATAAACGTTACACACCCGAATCACGTATGATCCAGGAAGCGTATACACTTAAAGCGTATACACATGACGTTTCGCAATTCGAGGATTTAGGGCGGGCTCGTTCGCAATCGAACGAATTACGTACGCGCAGTTTACGACACGCGTTCGATTAATACATTAGCACGGACATTTATATGTTAATACGTCACACCACTAAGCTATGGAATTTAAAGCTTCGATTGTTTCTGAAGGACAGGTTTGTCAAGATTTATTTATGGTGAAGGATTTTAGAAATACCATTTGAATATTTTGATGGTGGCTTGTTTCCTAATATACCTACATACTACTAGGAAGATAAAAATACAGCTAAAAATATAAAGTGCTTATTTTATAAACATCCACACCTAATTCACACATTTATCATCGTTCACAATCCTATTCACTTACCTAATTGGCAGTTAAAAAGAAACTGGCATTAAGAAAAAAAAATTAATCATAAACTGCCAGTTGGTTCGAAATTCAAAAATTGAAACTACCGTAATGCCCTAGCTAAAGCGATTACGAGAAAATGAACGTTCAAAATTCAAATTGTAAATGTCAAGCAGATCGCACAAATTACATTTGAGAAGCACACGCGATCACTGCACAAACAAATAATTGGTGTTTCCGGTTGGTTGTACGCACACAGTGACGATGACTTCCATTTTTAAAGTGCACAGGGAGTGATGGCGCGGGGTTGCGTCACGACAAACTGTGGCGAATAACGACTCGATTATCGTCAAATACAAACATTGTGATATAAGTCGTATAAACGAAGATATATTCGACTTAAAAGAATTGTTGAGTCATGTATTGATAATACAAACAGTAAAAACTGACGCAACGTATACTAAGACAATTTTTCCTAAAAAGTTATTTAGAGCGCGAAAATCGACAATGTCTATTTACGAGAATTCTATTTATATTCTCAAATAAAACGACCATTCAAAAAAAGTTTTTGGTATTGAATAAGTGGCAGATAAAGTGGCAGTTTAATGAGGCCTGCATTATAGTGGCCTCCGTCGTCCACCAACGTGAGCAACAATAAGAGTCCCTTATAATAAGTACAGTACACGTTACACTCACAGCTCCACACTATGACTTACTGTATCGTACATTTTAGATTTCTGTTCCAGGTCCCAAACCTGCCCTAAGTCCTGCCATAAATCCCTAATTTTAACTTCTGACCCGCTGGGAATCGAAACAAGGGTTGAAGGTTAACAGGCAGAGATTATTAAGTTGAACCTTCGTTACTCTTAGATTGAGATGATACATAAAAACAAATAAATAAATAAATTCCTGTTGTTTTTTAATCGCTGTTCTTTGTCCAAAGTTCTTAATTTCACATACGATTATGAGGAAGATGAGGCTGCTAGCAATGACATGATTCATGGCTACCAGACACGCCTTACCACTGATAATACCAGTAAAAATTACGCAAACTTTTTGCAAAGGCATACTGCAGTTTCAATACATTCTTGCCATCGTCACACACATAGGGCCAGTAAGACACACCTCATTACACAGGTAAACAAAACTAAACTTACGCAAAACTTCGCGAGAGCATACTCATGTTCTCGAACTAATTACAACACAGCCGCGAACCGTGTCGTGACAGAGCGCGCGTTTAACCCTGTCCAAAATCAACGGCCCACAAGTCCACATAAGGCACCTCGTAACACATATTACGATTTATCCGTAACCCAGCGTGGGGCGGTTACAGCATCGGCTCAGGTGCATTGGCAGTCAACCACGCGGAGTCGCGTCGCGCAGCTGCCGCGAGCCTCGAAATTTATCCGAAATTTTAAATCAGTCAGTATTTTTTTTCGTGTTATTTCCTCGATAAATTAAATGGTTATTCGTTTAAAATTCGAATTGACACTTACAGATTTTTTTTAACTTATAATTAATAAGAACTCTGTGCTTTTACTTATCATGGGTTGAGCGTATTTGCGCGCCATTTAAGAACAAAAAACTCGTACTTTCAGCCATAATTATAGATTTTAAATTTTCAGAATTTATTCCGTAATTCTTTTTCGGTTTTAGAAACAAAAATTCATTTTCATTAATTCGCAATTTTTTACAGATTATGTAGCCTAACGTTATTATTATTTAAAAATAAATATATTATTATCAATTTATTAGAATTTAGTCGAAAAACCCAACAGTTATTTCCGTAATAAACCGCGGTCGCAAGCTCTAACAAAATATTATATCCAGTAATAAATTTGCAGTAATTGCTTTGTGGTGTAATGTTGTCTTACCTAATAAAACGTAACTGATACTAAACGTTATGTAAATTATGGCCGTACGAATAAAATAAATATAAACAGAAGTATTTAATACGATAATATCAATTCATTTCAATAACTTTTCCTTTCAACATAAATTTATAATACATATAAAGCTCAACATTTTATAACTTAAAATGAAACGACATTTCACAACCGTTAAAGCAACTGATATTTCAATTACGTCAAACAATATTTTTCACTTTCGTAAAAGCCTACTTACTATCCAATCATCTCTCAAATAAAAGTATTTAAAAGCATTGCATAAATTGAAAGAGCACTCGGCCGTTTGTCATCATTGTAAATATCAAGCAAATGTATTTCAAAAGCATTTTACGAAACAACACGACATAAAAATGTGACGTTGAACACTTAAAATACACGGAAGACGATTTCAATGAACGTTTATTTCGCTCACGTCGCGGTTTTTAACTTTATATCAACAGAATGACAATCATTAAACCTAATGAAAGATTGTCTTTCTTTTGAATAGATTTTATAGCCAGAAGAACAATCGTCGAGCCCCAGGGTCAAAGTGCAACGATATTGAGAAAGATCGTGGGAATGGGTGCAACAATGACAGAGACGTTATAACTATTAACAAGTATTTGAGGCATAGCTTTCGAACTGACATAATATAATCAAGTGAAGTGTAACATACTGTGTCATTAGCCCATTAGTGAACGCGAGTAATAAATAAAGAATTCTAATTAGAAAGGATGTTTTGTCAAAGTGTCTGAGTTGTGCGTGCGTCGGGGTGAGATAAACAGTTCCAGAAGTGATTACGTGAGCCGTTTTGAAAGAATCATCAGCGATGAATGTAAGTATTGTAACATTTGTAACTCATTTAAAAAGATTAACGTTACAGCGCTCCGGTAATGTTAAGCAAACTTTTAATTTCCGCGTAGTGTTACAATCACTTTATTTTTACAAATCGGTACAACTGTAAGGTCATCACTTTCCCTTCACTATTAGCTGGTGATGTATAGTTGAAGCCTTGAAGCTAAGGAGTAATATGTTAAGCTGAAAAATCAAAGGCACTGTCTTCGTATATATCACTTTTAGAATAATGCAATCGTGCAATATATTCAATTAAAATATTTTTACATTTTACCGAAAAGGGAGTTAATTACCTACATCCTTCAACTTGAGCCATAATGAGAGTCAACGACCCTTTCCAACAATAGCCAATAAAATAAGCAATCGTCATAAAAATACATAAGTTGACCTTAATAACCTATCAGATTTAGCCATCGATTAAGGTAAATCAATCTTAATTAATACGGCTATACTATATTAACTATGATTTGAATAATTGCGTGGATGTCATAACATCTTGGTGCCAAGGCCGAATGAATAATTAAGTTCGTGTTATTCGAGTTATGGGCAATAGCACCAATAGTAAGATTGCGGTGCCTACTTCCAGTATGGATTATGCAATATGATCTGCCAAATAATACCTTCACACCCATACATGTTATTAACGTTAGGAATGTCTAGAATCAGCGGACCTTTAATAAATAAACAATAATAAAGGTGTTTGATGATTTATTTGCTCTCTATATTTAATGTGTATAATAATTATATCTCGCGTTCGACTTCAAAGTTGTCGCGCACATACTTAAATTTAAAACTTATATGGTTTTCTCATGGATACCTTTGTCAGAACTAAATCAAATTAAAATGGGACCAAACAGGAAGCATCAGCTTTCAAACGAAAAAATAATAATCCAAATCCGTTCACCCAATCGAAAGTGACGCGGTAAAAAAACATAAAAAGAAAAAAAAATACGTCGAATTGAGAACCTCCTTTTTTTTGAAGTCGGTTCAAAATGTCGTGGTCCGAAGTTTATTTGTCAATACTAACTTTTATGTATTTCTTTTTACTTCTGCCCAAATGATCAAATATTATCACCACGCAAGGCCTTTTCATAATGACGACATAAGATTTTGGGTCAACGTCGTTATTCGAAATGCAAGGTCTTTGAGTAACGGATATAATGGACCCATTCGGTTGCGCTTCTCGTGACCATTTTATGCAATGCTCAATTTGCAACGTGTATGCTGTATGTTAGACGATTGTTTCATAAGATTTTCTTACGGTGCCATTGTGCCAATATAATATGAGTCTTAAACACCGACCAGATACAAAGAGGACGGAGCCTTCAAAATATGCCTTAAGTTGCAGCAGTGATGGTAGGTCGATCAACCCCCAATTAACAAAAATAACATTAATTGGGATGATAAAACCGTTGAATTAAATTAATTATAAATAATTAATTTTAAAATATTATTATTATTATAAGCCTATGGTGTCCCACTGCAAGGCAAAGGGCAAAGGCTGTCTAATTTTCAAATATGTTGACTAGGCAATACAGTTTAATAATTTAAATCAGTGATTAAAACAACAAAAATCAGTTACGGTTGACTTTTGAGCCAGAAAATAAAGCGTTACCAATCATGATTTGACTGTTGCTTCACCGTTTAGTATCGCTTGTTTAGATGAAGAAAAAAATTGGTGAGTTGAGCGGAACTCCGTCTAATAACGTCAGTGTAACATAGGCATGCCACTCGTACTATATTATATACTAGCTGTGCCACACGGTTTCATCCGCGTTAAGAATAGTAGCGTAATGCTTGATCCAGTAGTTTCGGAGCAATACAAACAAACAAACAATCAAATCTTTCCTCTATATAAATATAGATATAGTATTAATATAGATATAGTAACGGTAAAGGACAAGGTCGGTTTAAACGAAAACAAGATTAAAGATTAAGAAGAAAAAATATAGTTATAATAGTGCCGAAAGATATACATGCAAAACAAACTTTAAAAAGGCCTATGACAGACTACCTACTATTGACAATTTCTTTTTAAAAAGTAAATTATCAAAACCTTATTCTGTCGCCTATACCAACGTGTTCAGAACATAACACATGGCGATCAATATTGACGTCGCTAAGCTAAATCGTAGAAAAACTGAAACAAAGGAAATAATGAGCATATCTTTAGCATGAAATCGCTTGAAACGCCAATAGGCGGTGCAAATAGCGGAGTGGGTCGTGGAAAGTGGATCCAATGGTGATGAATGGTGATGCAATGGTGTCTACGTAACATTTGCGGTTTGTGCACATTCCCTAATTTATTATTGTGAAGAATCTTTAAAAATGTATGCAAGTGTTAATCTTTACATGCGGGGAATATAAAGGTTCTTTTATGTCTTTAATATCGCAAGTAGCCATTATTAATTACCACTGATGAGAGACAATAATGGATTACGAGTAACTATTGAGCGAAAACTTCGAATTCCTTTTTAAGAATATTGTGAGTACAAACGAGTATGAAAAAAAGCTGAAAGACGGTATCAAAAATACGCCTTACGATTTTCTATCAACCAAAAGAATGTCCTAAATCACAATAATTAACTGTCGTTTTGGTCATAAACAGCAAACTATCATTTAATATGTAATATAATTTTGTACTCTGATATCCTCTTTGTTTACATTCAGGCAATTTAGTTACAAATCATATTAAATAATATAATTTTTATTTATTCGTAAGCTTTAGCGTATTTAATATAACTACTTAAATTTTATTGAACTTGAGTCTCAATAATTTTATCAAACAGCTGTCACAAATGCAAATTTAATTCAAACCTAATCATCATAATCGAATAAATTTAAATGAATGTATGATAAGATACATGAAACTTGTTGCCACAGATAAATAGAATATTGTTGCTAGGTGTTATACTTAACAGGAATTATTGACGACGTTTTGTTATGAAATTTTGAATGTGAAGCATTTAATGCATGAAAGATTGGCGAAAATGTTACGAGCGATCGTAACATTCGCCTCAACCAAGAGACTGGATTGCTAAGTCTAAAGCCTGAGATTGTTGTCTTACCACCAGAGGTGTACTTACATATAATCAATCATCCTCTTACCACAAGAGTAACATTTATTTAGTGACTCGACTCAAGAGATATGATACAGCGTTTAAAACACTAATCGCCGAATCCTGAAAGCCTCTCTCTCTTCCTATCTTTCTGTCTTTCAGACCACGTAACTCTTGAAGTCTTGAATGACATTTTGGGGATATCTCTCTTACATAACAAAATATCAAAATACAATTTTAATATGAACGTAAGCTCCTTATACTGTAAGTATTAAGCAGGTTATTGCATGAGAGACTGGGGTTAATGTTGCGACGGCTTGCGCCAGATTGCAGCATTCGCCTCGACCGCGACACTGCTTGCCAATGAACGGCGCCAAGGACTATAGCTGTTATTATTAAGCGATTGTTATGTTAATTTCAACAACACAAGTGATCTATTTAAGTCAAACAAATTTTTTTTGATCAGGTTTGCCCTAAAGCTATTTTTGTTTGACTGTTCGCACATCTTTTTTAAGCAATCGCAAGCTCTGTTTGCGAGCCTTTACATATACTCGTAATAACTGCTAGTCGAGTGTAGTCAGTAATTCACTACCATAATATCATTTATGTTATGGACAAGCACGTTGGGTTGACCTAAAAACCTAAGTCAATCGATGAAAACATAGGGTGGCATCTCATAAATTATGATGTAGAACGAATCGTACCTACAGACAATGTCATACCAGCCGCTGTAGTATTATGTTACAAGCATATTACTTGTTTTATAGCAGTTTTGACCGGTTTTACTTAAGTTGTATTCGTAATATATTTGAGGCTTTGTATATTTATCTCACAATTAACTTTCTTCCCAACTTATCTATCATACCATAAGCTCATATGAAGTACACGCTACAAATTATTCACCAACTCGGTATATCAATGCCACTTCAGCATTACCCAACAAGCTAAGGCAACTAAACTTGGCGTCGGCAAGCATTCTTGCCGTACAAACGACTCGTCGGTTATATAACAGTTTAGTGCAAGTTACAAGTGTTACAACACAGATGCAATGCCCTCGCCCTCAAGACTCGTGGTCCCCACTGCATGCGGATACAATGGCGCGCCAGTATACACATTAAGAAACGATTAAAGTCGGTAACAGTCGTGAACCAACAGTACAGTCTCGCAAACATTTCTATATTATTAAACTAAATTCTATAGGTGCAAGAGAAAAAAACCTCAGACCAGAAAAAAAGAATTAATTTTTTTAGATGCAAGATTAAAATTGTTTAAAGTAAAAATTAGTAGTTTGTTTAATATGTAGTATGTATAGTTTTAAAAATTTGAATCTAAGATTTGACTCAGACTAAAAGGGTAAGTTATATAAATACTTGTAATATTTAAATTTTACAACCAAATACATATAATATCCTTATTAGGCGAGTGAAAATCAGTTAAAAATAATGTTAAAAATGCCTCACAAATTTGTCTACAGTCCAAACCCTAGGTAATGATTGCGTGACGTAGGTTTAAAAAGATATACAAATAAATCAACAGAAACACACACAATTTACCTAGACACGATTACTATAAACACCCCGGGTTTACCCAACACGGTCGAGCAACTCCCAGTGTTACGTGTTATTACGGCACACGCATAACGCACGCACTTTACGTCATTATTATATACACTGACTTCATTCCTACGGAGTTCGCGTAATTGCTGATTTTAGATCCTATTGTTTAATGGAACAGATGTTTCAATAATTTCAATTAAATTAATAAATTTTTGGTACAAATGGCAATTTTACTAAGAATTCGCATAGTCTGTTTTGCTGTATTTTCTAGTAGCTAATGGAGTATATATATTTTTTTTCAATTGAAGTCAGTGCCCGTCATTATTGAAATATGAGTAGGTACTCCGTATTATTGCGGTTGAAGTCATATACATAGGTACTGAAGACATAAAACATAACGGAACACGCCTTACTTAGTAGAATTCATGGAAACGCGAATAATACAGTTAAATAATATCCTTACATAACATTCATAGTACAGTCAAACTATTCACAATATTACAATTCGAAAGGAGTAACGAGATATAATGCATTCAGAGGGACAAAGTAAAAAGTATATTGTTGTGTTGTGGTCGAGATGTAGAATTCCGCATTACTTATAGTCTCGAGTAGGTAATGCGATCAGATACCTGATTACATCCGGACCATTTTACCTCATAACTTAATGTAATCTAAGTTATACATCTGCTCTACTTCCTATTAGTTGAGCAAGTGAACATAATTCAAATTTTTTTAATCGTTTATGAGTAGGAAATGAGCATACTGGCCACGTTATTTTAGGTGGTCGCACTGGTCACTACAACTCATGGACCCCGACTTCAAATACGAGAAAAGTCTCATCTGAGGTAGGTCTAATAGTTCTAATACGTGGAGTCGATGCTACCCATGAGTACTGATATGGTCGCCTCAAATAAGTTCATAATTATAAGAGCTTTTTGTGCTAATCCAGAAGACATTCGTAAGTGTAGTGTATTTATCGATTATCGATCTTTGCCTACCCTGAATATTTATCGAAGGTCATCGAAACGTTCACTGGGTGAAGTCAAAGCATTTTGCTAAAGTGCCACCATATTATCGCTGAGCGAATGTTCTGCATAAGCAAGAATTGTGAAAACTATCTGAGTAAGTGCGAACACTATAAAAATAAATGTTGAATAAGCAAATGAATTTATTTTTTATAAATTTTAGGTTAGTGAATTTTATCTTTTAAAAAAGAATTCAGTGCATTTGCGGGTGTTAATCTAGAAACAGCTTTTATGAGTACTGTTTTACTAATGTAGCGTTGAATGCCTTACTTTGTGCTAACTTAGTGTTTTTCAATCGGTTCATAAACAAAAATGTTATGTTAAATTGAAGAATCACGTCAAATATTTATTAGGAAAAGGTTTTATAAAAATAATATTCAGTTAAATTGACTCGTCTGAAACTTCTCTCCTTTAAGACGGGGACAAAGTCGTGGACATCCAATAGAATAAAATAAGATACGTTGCTCCCGAAAAAACAGAATCGTGCCCGCCGATTGTGTTCAATGGCCATTGCCCACTGGGAAGTAGGTTGTAGTCGCGCCTCATAACGTAACAGTAAAAGTAATTTCGGCGCGGCCTTCACCCAGTGTTCTACATACATTAATGTGGTTTCGATATCTCACCTTTGTTTGGGTTAATTCCAGTGCCCACATTACTTTCCATTTCGAGAAAATGTTGCAGAGTTATATAATGAAAATTTTTTTGTCTTTCTTTCTTTCTTTCTTTACGTGTGTTCATGGTACACACGAGACAGAGAATTCTAATGTGCGCAGTTCAAGGAGTTATTTTAATCGTAAACATTGTTGCAAAGAAGCTTAGGTAACTTGATGTTAAGTGGTCACTGCAATCAAACGATCAACTTAAATAAGAAACGAGTTCTGTCTGTATTCGTAAAATGATACGCGCTACTCATAAGGACTCACCAAGCCTAAATTATGTTATCACTATCATTAGGCATAAATTACTTATCGTATTTACAAACAAGCTTCGTGAATGTGAGGTACATAATATGACACACGGCGACTCGAAAGTTCGGCTTCGACCTTCACCTATTGCCATAGATTTTCATTTTGAACTGGTTATTATATAAGTTTTGTTTACCAATAAAATCTCTTCGTCTGGTGCACTTCGCAACGTTTGGTAACATTTTTGAGTATTTGTAAACCCAAACGAGTAATGTAGGTCAGTCACCTTGTTATCTTTTATCTTCCCCGAATAAATTTAGATATCTATTCCCGATCTGGGTGTTTGGGTTATGAGTGTGACGCGACTTTCTTTGTATTTTTATAAAAAATTTCATCCGCCATTTCGGAGAAGTTCGACAAACATTCGAGATTTTTATATATTACATATTTAATTTTTCTGCAAAATGGGGTAGGTTTAAATAAGGCCTATATTAACTAAATTAATATTAAGCCTTAGGCCTTCGAAGATACACCAGAGAAGTCTCCACATGTTGGTATACAAAAGAAAAAATATTGCACAGACTAAAATAGGTATTATATATTTTTTAATCTGTAACAAATTACATTCGATTTAACTGTTAACCCCATACTTAATTGACGCTTTTATTTCAATCCCCTACCACACCACAAAGGCTTTAATGTCTGTGCTTTACCCACTAAGCATCGGATTACGCAATTCAACGGCTTAATCGTATCGAAATCGATTTCATGGTTCACGATCAGCAAACTTGACCCTAAAACACAATGCGATAACAAATCACTAGACTATTTATAATACGCACAAAGATGCCACTTAGTAGTTATAACAGGTGTATTTATATAACAAAACGGTATATGCCAAAGATTTATAGTAAACACAGTAGGTAAACAGGTTCAATAACAGATACTTTTAACGTTAATTTAGGTCATCAATGGATCTAAATTCGACCGTTATTCATTTAGTGTTAAAACAGTCATCATAAATCGACCCTTATCCCTAGTGACAGTTTTCTTCTAAAGCGTATATCAAGACAACAATTCCAACTTCATTTCGAATTTATCCAATCATCTAAAATAGTGTCGCAAAATACAAAGATATATACAGTAGTTATGAGGAGTGTAGCAGAAGTTATCAATAGAACGTCACCATTTTTACATTAAAATCATCATTCACCTGTCTTTTTCCCATTATTTGGGGTCGGCGCAGTATGTTTTCTTCTTCCATTCATCTCTATCATACAGCAGATCCACAGTCACACCTTTCTCACACATATCCCTTTTCACACACTCCATCCATCTTCTTTTCGGTCTTCCTCTCCCCTTATATCCCTCCACATTCAAATCGAACACTCTTCTCTCTCTATTTTTTACATTAAAATAAATAAATAAATTTAAATCGTTTAATAGGTACGCTTAAAAGGCTAACAACGCAAACAATCAATTAACTGCCACTCGAGTAAATACAGATAATTAGGAAAGAAAAGTGGTCCACAGCTTTACCATTTATACGAGTACGTACCTACACTACGTACGATAAACAAATAGCGGAAGAAGCCAATTATACTAAAACAAAACATTATGCAAAGCCTTACTCAATCAAAACCGTTTATGAAAAGAAAATATTCACAAAATCTTCAATCTCTACCTACCTCCTTTGCACTAATTATAAATTAAGATATTCCACAGAAAAAAGAACTAACAAATACGACCATAATGAAGCTGTAATTATGACTTTGTAACATCATGTAGTGCTTTGGTTAAGCAGTAGGCCATGATCAAGCTACGTACACCGTTACATCATCACTATGACCTATCATTAATTAAGAAGGGGTGTCACAACAATACCAGATAGTATATACCTCACATACAAAATAGTATAACCTCGCATGTGACTAATGATTAAGCCATCCTCTATCAGCTCAATGGCCAGATCACCTCGAGCGTGACCAGTACATACTCGTAGAATAACCGAAAAACCAGCGACATGCTCTGATAATCGCAGCTAACACACAAACTGTGGAGTGGTCTGTATCAGCGTAAGCTAGTTTTGTTAGCGTCGATAAAAAATAAAATAGGTACCTACTGTATAAATAAATAATTTTTATGTTATAAATATTCATCATTACAATCGTGTCGGGATGAAGTAAAGTTAAACGTTTAGATCCAACGCTAATCAGAACTATCCAAATTATGTAGTATAAAAAGCTTAGGAAGAATATCAGATGCAGCTATGTGGAATGAACTGCAAAAAAGTTCATACCTATTAAGATTCGAACAGCTCGTAATAATAAATCCGCCTTTAAATAAATCAGCGTTCGATCTTACACTGTCACGTATAGGAATGAAATTAAGGAAGTAAATTATGAACTTCCTCAACATGCTATCTCTGTGTACGATGCTGATGTATTACGAACTCTCTCCTTTAAACATATTACGTGTAACGTGTTTACATAAAATGAAATATGAACTATTAAAGTTACAATAAAATACCATACAACGTGTCTTTATTTACGACTAGCTGTGCCACGCGGTTTTACCCGCGTTAAGAATAGTAACGTAATGCTTGATAGCCTATAACCTTCCTCATGAATGAAGCTATCATATACAAAAATAATTTTTCAAATCGGTCCAGTAGTTCCTGAGATTAGCGCGTTCAAACAAACAAACAACTTCAGCTTTATATATTAGTATAGATTAGAACATGGACCAATGAACAAGTAACGTAATATTACTGAGTAGTCTTATAAGTAGCCAACTTATAAAACTAGATTGTAATCATTATAAAGTTATTAGCAATTATTTTCTTAAATAAACAATCTGTTGAAGGATGGAGGAGATTGATAAAGGTGAAACTTAATCGATAAAAAAATAAATGTAATAACAAAATTAAACTTCAGTAACTTGAAATCAAATCTTCCGGGCAAGCAGGAAATGCTTCTATCCCTTTCACGCGAGACATAAATGATATATCTTTTCCTATTACCGAATCAAGGTAGAGTTAAGGTAAGGAATTACATAAATCGAACCTTTGTTGTTCTAGACTTTCGAGTGAATGGTATTAAAACAAAGACTTTTTTTATAAAGTCTTTGGTTATAAAGATAAAGGATATTACTCTATGCACTGATAAGCCATCTATCTAAAAATAGCTAAACTATTGAGCAGTCTGATCATGCGATCAGACTGCTGCTGGCCCGTGACATTATAAAAAAGTAATTTAATAAGATTTTTTTTTCTGTCATTCCAATTTTTAGTCTTTATCAACGCGTCAAAGCCCTACAGGTCGTCACAGAGAAGTGAGATAGGTACTATGTGCCTATATTATACCCTTACCTCTAGTATCGATAAACTTTTCGCTCTTAATTGAGACATGGTATATTACCTGAAAAATAAGAAAATCTAATTAAGTTTTTAAAATATTATACAAGTGCATGACATGCGTACCTGAACATATAACATTATATTAAAAGAATAATCGAAATTGGTCCACAAGAGACGGAGATATCAGTGAACATAATTTATGTACATACCCGACAAATTAAGTAGCAGCTCCTTTTTTGAAGTTGAAAAATAATACCTACTTAAAGTATAAAAAGGTCCATTTATCTATATACTATAATAAAACTCTATTTAAAATATTATGCTGTAAGTTTTACGGTACTTTGTTCTTATAATAATAAACGTAACAAGTTACATCGTCAGAAATTAATTACCTAATTTTGCTAAACAGTTTAGAAGTAACGAGCCATTACAAAATGAGCTCATAAATCTGTATCATTACCAAGAAACTTGATTATACACTTTTAAATTATTACTTGCTAAACTACTAAAAATCAATGCTATATATAAGCTACATTCGTTTCGCTACATTCCTAAAGTTACGCGTTTTTGCCATAACAATACAGTCAGGAGTTACGAGGAAAATTATTAAAGTGTTATTAAATCACAATTGTATAAAATAGGTAAATAAAAAACTAACAATTTATAAAATCGATCGATCAGTTAATGAACTGTACGATCGATTAGATTCGATGAACACTAATGAGTGTTAATTGTATTAATAACACGTTTCTAAATGTAGATAATAAGTAATGGTATATAGAGTATCTTTGGTAATAAAATTTGTTTTTCTTTTTTTTCTCTATCAAGTCTTCAAATTACAACGAGCACACTTTATAGCAAGTGGTCCTTTATAGATACTAGTCAATATATGTTACGAATACATTGCAGCTCTTGTAAATCTAATTGTAAATACTTTTTACCTTTAAAATCATTAAAAAAATCTATAATCGCTTTTTCCAAATAAAAATATGTTGCAGTTCCCATAATAATTGCGAATTGTATCCAATTCCAGGTTCATCAGGAGGATTCATCAAAGCGAACAATTTTGTCGTGCGACCGCGATGCGGCCTAACATGTTGCCGACACGACGGCCTCCACTACCAACCACCAAGAAAGCGATGCGAAGAAGCAAGCCTCCAGACAGGCACAAACAAACAAAATAACACACGAACTAGTCTCAAAAATATCGAAAAATAAACCAAAGCACTGACCACAATACCTACTGTGATATTGTACCTGGACAAGATATACGATAAAAAATTCAAGCTGTGATTGAAGATACTGCAGAGCAAAATGGGTATACACGTCCTATTAGCGTCAACAGCACTGAAAACAGTGAGTGTTACAGGACTGTGGTTGATACCGCTTTTGCTCGGTGCTCTTACTTACCACAACTATAACTCATACGACCCTGAAGCGAAGGTCCTTGATAGGGAGCCGAGGAACGAATATGACTTCGTCGTCGTCGGCGGAGGTTCGGCCGGTGCTGTCATCGCGAACCGTTTAACTGAGGTGAAAAATTGGAATCTACTCTTGCTGGAAAGCGGTACGTAATTAATTTCTAAAGATAGATTAAAATAGCTAAGTACTAAGACACATTTCATGCTTTATTTTTAAATAACATAAACATTCTAAACTTCAAGAAAACGTAAGTAATATGCCAGAATGCCACGATTGATTTATTGTGCGCCATGTGACGAGGTGTGTGAAAGGTATAAAATTAGATTGATTGACATCAAGCATCGTCGGGCGGCGGACTAGACCAATCCTAACTAGTACAATTCCACCTCTTACATGGGAGTAATAGTTCCTCCAGGTTCACCCTCTGCTAATCAAATGGACATCCAGCTGCCATGCAACGAGTGAACTCGCCGTGTGCCCTCCACAAAACGGTAGGTAAAGAGGGAGATCCATCTCGCTAGGCCATCAACTGTCAGGCAATTGTAAAAACGTCGCGCTTTTGTTACCCACGGTTTTTTTTACTTTTGTAGGACATCAAACAGATCAGATACTTCTAAAATAACAATTAATCGTTTTCTCTTAAAAAACTCCAGGTCCAGACGAGAACGAGATAACGGACGTCCCTTCGTTAGCCGGGTACCTACAACTAACGAAGCTAGACTGGCAATACAAGACTGAACCCACCGCTTACGCTTGCCTCGGCTTCAAGAAACATAGATGCAGTTGGCCAAGAGGCAAGGTATGATACAACAAACATAATAGCAATTTTCATACAAATTGTAGAATATAAAACACAAATGAGATAGTATTGAGTGACGGCCCATACCGTATATTCTCATGAACATTCTAAGAAAGTGTTAAGTCTGCTATCGAGCGATACTAATATTTTTAACTGGTAATTGATACGTTGAATTTGTCTAATCATTTACTATATGCATCAGAAACTGAATATTAAAAAATACAATATAATATTCTTTATTACTATCAAGAAGCACAGATAAAAAGAAATAACTATAATATTTTATATAGCCCCTTTGTTCAAAATCAAATCATGCCTTCGGTCTATGTTTCAGGTTCTTGGCGGCTCAAGTGTCCTCAACTACATGATATACGTACGTGGAAATCGATTCGACTTTGATCAGTGGGAATCATTTGGCAATCCAGGCTGGGGATATCGGGAAGTACTTAAGTACTTCATCAAGTCGGAAGACAATAGAAATCCGTACTTGGCTAATAGCAAGTATCATGGAAGAGGAGGATATTTGACAGTTCAAGAAGCGCCCTGGAGGACACCACTTGTGGCAGCCTTTGTTGAAGCTGGAGTAGAAATAGGATACGAAAATAGAGACATTAATGGTGCCACACAAACCGGCTTTATGATAGCGCAAGGGACAATAAGACGTGGATCAAGATGCAGTACCGCCAAGGCTTTCTTAAGACCTGTACGTACGCGCAAAAATCTAGATATATCTCTGAGCACTCAAGTGACCAGAATACTAATCAACCCTGTAACAATGAAGGCATACGGTGTTGAATATGTAAAACACGGTGTAAAACGAGTCGTTTATGCCAGGAAAGAGGTGATACTTTCAGCAGGAGCCATAAATAGTCCACAATTGCTGATGCTATCTGGTGTAGGACCAGCGAACCATTTAAAAGACGTCGGAATACGAGTCCTTAAAGATTTGCCTGTCGGCGAAAATTTACAGGATCATGTTGGTGTTGGAGGATTAACATTTCTAGTCGATAAACCTGTTGCAATCGTCCAAAACCGTTTTCAAGCTTTTCCTGTCACTATGAATTATGTAATAAATGAAAGAGGACCAATGACAACTTTAGGAGGGTTAGAAGGTATCGCTTTTGTTAACACAAAATATGCAAATAGCTCAGGATTGTGGCCAGACATTCAATTCCACATGGCACCAGCATCGTTTTCCTCCGACAATGGTCAAATTGTAAGAAAAATTCTAGGTCTTACTGATGAATTGTATGATACTGTATATAAGCCTATAGCAAATAAAGATGCGTGGACTATTATGCCCTTATTACTTCGACCAAATACGCGAGGATATGTGAGATTAAAAAGCTCAAATCCATTTGATTATCCTATTATGAATCCACGCTATCATGAAGATGCCATAGACGTAGGACGACTTGTAGACGGCATTAAAATAGCTTTAAAAGTAGCAAACGCTTCACCATTCAAGCAATTTGGGTCGAGATTGTACATGAAGCCTCTGCCAAATTGCAAGCAACATAAGTTCATGTCCGATGAGTACATCGAATGCCAAGTGCGGACTATTAGTATGACAATATATCATCAGTGTGGCACAGCTAAAATGGGTCCTTCTTGGGATAAGCAGGCTGTAGTGGACCCAAGATTAAGGGTGTATGGTGTTGAAGGACTAAGAGTGATAGACGCAAGTATAATGCCAACAATAGTTAGTGGTAATACAAACGCTGCGGTTATAATGATTGGAGAAAAAGGTGCAGATATGATAAAACAAGATTGGCTTCATCGAAAGTAACGTGGAGTTAATGCTTTCAATTTGAAATAAGCATGAAATGTAAATACACGAATGAAACCAGATATATACTAAAAATTAGGTTAGATTGTTATTGCTTTAATATTTCCAAATATTTGTAATAGACTTTATGAGTGCGTAAATGAAGAAAGAGGAATGCTTGCTGTTTTTCTAAAATCCCGTTTGGTATTTAATTTTCCCTTCAACAAACTTTTGGTTTTACTTACGTATTATATGAATCAACATTATCAATAGTATATGTATTTATTTATCGTGGACTTACAATAAAAAAAGTCATAAAACTTTATTATATTTTTTAAATTGGGAAATAAATCAAATTAAAAAATCAAAGAACTACCCTAAAAATTATTTTTGAGACATTTAATAAAGCCGGTAAGAGAAACAATTACTTATCTATGTAATTAAATGTCTAGTAAACAGTTGATTTTGTGATTAGTGTCTGTGCTACTTTCTTACGCACACATGAAGATATATTCTATTCTATGTATAACAACCACGGACTATTACTCGACTAATAAAAATGGCTAAGAGCCAGATCGAAGCTTAATGGATAATTTATTAAAAATCGATATACATCCGGTGAAATTGGACCGTCTCGAAACGTAAGTGTCAAGTCTAAATATAACCAGTACCCAGTACCATGCTTGTAAGCCACGTCCGCTGATTTATTTCGGGTCAATTTTAGCACCTTAATCCTATGTTCACACTAAAAATATTATTATACCGTAATATTATTACTACCGTATATTAGTTTAGTACATTTATTTTATTATGTGAATACCTATTTCTACCAAAAAAATTACACGTCTGTTTTTACCAGTCTTGATAGAGGGTACTAGAGAAAACACTTCAGTAGTGTGTCATTACAGCACACAGTACCAAACTTGGTAAGGACTTAGTGTCTTTATTTTGGCAGAAATACCCAGGTTCGTATGTATTTTAAGATACTTTCATGTAGTGCCATAATTCGCTATAAGAATTATTTCTGTGTAAGAAAATTGTTTTTATGTTTTATAACTACGAGTATGTATACTACCTATAAAGCTCCTGTTAATGACAAAAAATCTCAAAATTATGCCTTGATCGCCCAATAGGTTCAAATAAATTCAGTGACCTGTAGCGCCATCTAGTAGCGAATAGAATGTAACTATTATGGTTTTATTTTGTTCCACTTATTTGCATCTTATAACGCATTATTATTACGTACATAATTCCAATATCGAAAGCAGCAACTTTTTAGTTTCGAGGATTAAGTTAAGACCCATGTATAACATTATCAACTTGCATCTATCATTCTAATTTACTTCGATTTTCACCGAGTGATTGTGTCAATGGAAGGCAAATGGTACCTTCCCTTTAGGGCTTAGCTTTAGGTTATGAATAAGTTATTATTTTAATTGCGTGTGATTGTTATGTTGTTTTACTTCTGATGTAAGATTACGTTAACTGATGTACATATAATTTTAAGCGTTGACAAGCAATATAATGTTACCAATATCAATGTCATTTGGTGTTTCAATCATTGTTGCTACAACAACCTTTTCAATTTCCAGACCCTTTTAGACACTAGACACTATACCATCTAGGACCAGATTAATTGTTAAGATGAATCCAAACTAGATGAGGTTGCATCATTTCGTTACAGAGTTCCTATGGCTACCTTCCACGTATATCATTAGATAAGCTCTATGACATCGCTATACTACTTTGTCATTGAATCTAAATTACACATACGTGTCTGCAACCCTTTTTTATGGACAACTGGGACATACTGCACTACGCTGTTCCAATGCGGGTTGTTGGGGAGTTGCTGCTAAATCTAATAATACATAATACCTATATAATTAATATTGAATTGAGAAACCACTGGCCCACCTGTAAATGTAGTGTAGGCGCACCTATTTAATCACCACTTCTACTGATTGTCGCATGTCTAGAAGATGTTATTGTGATAGTTACTGGAAATTACCCATTTGCAAGTCACGTCGATTACGCTCTGACGAAAATATCTAAGCTGAAGCACAAGAAATATGTAATTAAAACTATACGAAGGATCCTGCATTTTTTTAACAAGCGATCAAACCATGGATCGAAATTCGACAGTGACTCAATAAATCTCTATTAGACTGATATTTATTTGTTTCTTCTGTTTCCTTTAGTATTAACACTAGGTGGGTTTGTCGTGCGTCAATGGGTACTTATTTAAAAAACAATTTTCATTAAATTCTAAATTTATAAATTTGAATTTCCTTAAAATCCTTTCCAAATAAGACGCAGTGATCAGGACTGCATCTTTCTTATATTTTATTTGCAATTTTCGTATATTTTAAAACTCAAAACTCTGTTGGGTAAAATTTTTTCAAATTCAGATAAACGATACGATGTATTATTGTGATTGAACACCTCGTCATCAACCGTAATCTTATGACAAAAAACTGGGTACATTCCGCAGTTTTAGGCGAATATTGAGTATTTAACTCCTCTATTGAACTACACTTTTTATCACGAGGGGGTAGTGGTAGGGTGTTATGCTGAACTCCAAACATTGCGTACCGTCATGGATTTTTGGGGATTGGCGGCATTTCTATATCCCTGGCGTCAGACACCGGAAATAATTGACTACGATTGTTATCAATAACAATTTATTATTATGAGGAGACTGAGACAAAAGAACAGGAAATAACTGCTTAGTATTCTCATTAACCACTCTACATAACGGATACTGTAACGATTGCGTTGCAACTTTAATGACATCGATTGTTTATGTATAAATATATACACTAGTAAAATCAATAGCAATAATAATAAATACAATTTTTAATATATAAATAAAATGTTATTTTTTAAATGTTTATAGCTACGATTTTCACATCAATACCTACTTATATTTATGAGTCGAGTCATTCGAAGTAGCCATTAAGAATAGTAGTTAGCTCTATCATTAAAAAGTAATAGAGTTACGCGCAAAAACACTTGTAGGTTCTTTAATGTGTAAACTTTTTAGCAATAGTTAATAGCTATAAAAAGCGTTCTATTGTTAATTTAACATTTTGACTAGAAGGCGAGTATAATCACACGATGTTCATTCTTCAAAACTCGAGGCATAAGAACTATGTCATTACTGACGTCATACAACTTTTTATCGTAGTCAACTCTTGACACGACGTTCATTTTGAAAATGAATCTGCTAACAACAAAAAAAGGACTTATTATTTCGGCAGGTAAAGCAGCAGACAAACACCTCATTACAAAACCATTTATTTGCACTATCATTAATGTTTTTACATCACTAGTTAGTATTTTAGGTAAATCCCGAAATCCATTAGTTAAAAAACATTAAGTACGTAAATAAAGCTAATTAAAAAAACCACTAATTGTCGCTCTATGACGAAATTGGACTGATTGTTAACACGCTTTTATAAGCCTGACCAGAGTGGTTATTTAAGGGAATCCTAGAACGTTAATTTCACCTATTTTGAAACGTCGGATTAGGGTGTGTCTGTCTGTATGCAATATGCATACTTTTAAATATTCTTTAATTCCATAAATTACACAATAATATTATTTAAAGATTTAAAATTATTCGTAAATATATATATACACCTTGTAAAGGACGAGGGGTTGGTCTGAACGAAAACAATTATAAAAGAAAATAAAATTATATTAAAAGAAACGACATATATCAAAGAGGCAAAAATCGATAGTAAAACCTAGACCCTAAAACTGACCGTGACAACCTTTTTTAACATAATTATACAAAACTTTTTTGTCGCCAACACACCTAAACTGAAAACTTAAAATAACTTATGAATAGATAAAAAAACACGTATACGTTATTGTATACGTCAGGCATACAGACAGAAGAATATCACAGAGCACAGACTGGAAAACAAATTTTTGACGTCTGCAAGAATATAAATTATTTATTACTTTTTGCCTTGAAGTCGGTGATTTTTATTTTCATAGAAGATTTGGCAGCTATGACTTGCAAAAGCCGGCCGTCAAGTGCGTGTTTGTTAGCGAACTTCCTACCGTAAATACCAGGACTAGGTAACCAGACGCCTGATAAATATAATACGTATGTACATTATTGATATTGTGCATACTCGTAATAAGTTTTTTTAACATAACCTATACAAATATTTTTGACGTTCAAACCAGACACAAAACAAACGTTCGTACTCATAGCACAGATATAATATATAATATATGTAGGTATACGAGTATATAACTTCCTCTACCTAAAAGTAACAATTAGGTACTTTTTTACCTGCTATCTACTACCTTTACCTACTAGGTATAAAAAAAATTCTTGTAGAAATTTTTTGTAAAAAAACCCACTTGCAACAAATCCTTATAAATATAAAGGTACATGTTTTACCTGTTTACTTTTAAAATATATTTAAATAAATCTGTTAAATTTTGATTTGGACTTTTGGACCTATCCGCAATTATTAATAAATGTGATTTTTTGTTTTGGTTTTTATTTACACTTACATTTAGGTAAATAAATACCTAATTAATTACATACATATTTAAAATAGATAAAAATCTTATATTTAAATATATAAAATTATGAAAATTAAGTATCTTCCGCCTTTTTTTTAATTTTCTGATTACAAGTAAATAACTGGTAAATAACGTTTAACATTAAAATATTTTTAACACAGGGTTACACCAACTATACAAAAACTGTATAATTACTATTTTTGGCAAGAACTATTCAGAATCAGTGTCGCTGCTTGACTTTAATGCTAAAACATGCAATGCCCATTACCACAAATATTTTTCACACAAACTCCCACAAAACATAGGCTTTGTAGTGGTTTTCAGCGTTTGTATGATTTCTTATTTCTCAGTATATTTTTACAATTTTGGTACATACTAACTAAGTAAGTATATAATATTTCGAGTCAACGATGCGTACGATTGGATATCTTCGTGGATCTCTTGTTAGATAAAAATAATACATTATCCCTTTACGGTTAGGTATATACCCGTTTGATGTCAATACCAGCTTAGTACATTTGATTATGTTCAAAAGCGATTGCTTCGAGTCTTCAAAGATATATTATAATTGATTGACAGGCAGTGGTGAAGTGAAGTACCTAAGTATTTTAGTTTCTCATGTTCCAAGGAATTCAAGGAATTTAAAGATACGCCGGTGCAAATGGCGTCCTAACTCTCGAAGCTCTCAATAACAAAATACTTATATTATGTTTTATTGACAATTGATAATATTGACTGATAAATATATATTAGGAAATGAATTAAGTAAATTAATTATTTAATCTTTAATGTGTACGCACAAATAATAAGGATACGTAAGGCTTGCTGGCTGTACAAATGTCATATGAAATAGTACTATAGTAATTTTACTATTTAAAATCATATAATTAAGTAGTATGTTTACATAAAGAATGACGTTTATGCGTGGAATTTCTGCGTGTGCAAAAATAAATTTCCGGACCAGTAATTAATGTTATGTCGATGGAGACTAGATAATTACTGCATTATGAGGGTAATCACCAGAGGTCAGGTATCTAGATTGTTATATAGAGTCTGACATTACCTTCCAGCAAGCAATAAAGAATTCGTCGTGACTTTATTTTACTATAAAAAAAAATATTATTTGGGGCATAACCGGGTCTGAATACCTGTTTGAAAAATTAAATTTTTCAACATTATTTGGTAAAATCTATGTATTCAATCATTTTGAAGGTAAATATTTTATTTAAGATTCTGCAAAATTGTTATCATATTTAGATTTACATTTTAACATAATATTTACCTTTACAAACGGAATCAAATATTATCAAGTGTAGACTTCAAACGGACAACCGTAAAAGGACAAAGCACCCACTAGTATATTGTAAGATTCTAGCACCGTAAATAGGTCCACGAAGACATCGCACCGTTATGCTTAGGTATTTGGGAACTAGCAAAAATACAATGCAATAATACTGAGATAAATTAAAACCTGAAATCGCCTTTTTGGGTTAAGCTTGGAAATTATTATCTTAATGTGCAATATGAAAACTATTGCTTTAAAAAATAAATAGGCGCAAGTGTAAGAAGAATCTGTTTATACCTACCATATCGTATACGACTATATAAGACGTTCCATGTGAAGTAGTGGTATTTATGCCGGTCTGCCCTTAATTTAAGGGATGAATTTATATGTCTGTTCTCGGTCTGGGTGTTTCTGTAATTGTCTGTGTATATCCATGGCGCACAGGATTTCCTAGTGTGATACCGAATGGCGGAACGGCATGGTATCCACTAACTCAGAATCATATTACATATCAAAACTATATAGTTTTGAACCACCTTTTGTATACATAACGCTTTTAATTTAACACTTGTATTAACTTCACTCATAAAATGTTCATACCGCCGGACTTATATGACAATCAATTCTTAAGGAGTAAACTCCAAAAAAATTGCCGTTGTCATTTTAATAAGTACTTATGTAGTTAGAAGTTTCCAAATAAACATTAACGATGTCATAATATTTATTAATTCGGAGTTCATAATTTGCTTTAAACACTCGTTTAATAAAAAATATTTGATTAAAAGCTTTATTCCGTAGCAAACAAAGGATGCAATCGCTTGGCGACTTTCGATCAGCAGTGGTATGTAACTTTGTGCTCAATTATAAGAATGATTAAGTATATGTATAACAATTAACATTTTACTGTTCAAAAGACACTGAATACATCAGGAGTGTTTCGGTGATACACGTGTTGTTAAAAAATTGGAAGTTCAACATGATACTCTATCAAAACTATATAGTTTTGATAAGGTAGGTACAGTGATTTTAGTGCTTAGATGTAGGTACTCGTAGTAAGTTTCTAAAATAAAATAAAATCGAATAAAATCGATTTTGATTAAGCTTTATTATAAATAAAGGTAACTACGGTCAAAACCCCCATTACCACTGATAAAAAAGTTATTGTCAGGCATTGAAAATAATAAATGAATATGCTACGTTATAAAAAGTCGAAGTCGCGGGGAATACCTAGTGTTAAATAAAGCCTTAACGGCAATTTAAGTGTGTCGGAGTATGTTCCTACATGACGTGAAGCGATTACCCTTTACAAGACAAGTGATTTCCTGGTTTCTTTAACAAAGGCGTAGTTATATTATAAAACCAAGCATTTCCCGTGGTGTCAAGGTTAAGATAAAATTAAATCCTGGTCAAACCATATGTTTATCACAAGGATAATAATGAACTCTTTCCATCTGTAACTTGTGTTTTCTGTTGTCCACTGTCTTGTTAGTGTGAGTTGTTGTATTGTTTAGCTAATTAGATTCGCTATTAATTTAGATATGACAAAGCAAAATCATTCTTGTAAAATACTAGCTGCCTTTGTATATTGACAATTAATTCTTTAAAGTTATATTGCCACTCTAATTAGCTCCTCAATGACTTGTAAAAGGCTTACTTCAATGGCTTCGACACCTCAACGCAGCTCTTTATTTTGGTTGACCGCAAGGTCATGTCCATGAAGCCCGGATATGGCTAACCCAAAAAGCACTTAAAACGCCAAGACATATTTTGTGTATCTATTTTAAACTAAAATAATATTTTATTTGTCCTACTACTTTCAAAGTAATTAAGCTATTTTTTTCGTTTTACAGTGAAAGAAAAGTTATCGAAAAAAGAAAAAAATAGCCTAATAACATAAATGTATTTTTATACCTAATGTATGTTCTATAAATGAAGCCGATTGAAAAACATCATTGATTCGGGAACCCCGCCGTAATTGCTACTTCTGTAACATTAAATAGAAAAACCTTTCCATTTCTCCACAGCACACTCTGTACATTTAAGCCTGTAGTATCACAAGAGGGTTCGGTGTTTGATGCGATCACTGGTTTCCTCGGGGATGCTGCAGACATCAAAAACGAGGAGCCGTCAGATGTTAAATACATCCTAGAGGAATACGACTTCGTGATCATCGGAGCCGGCACGGCTGGATGCGTTCTGAGCAACAGATTGACTGAAGTTGAACATTTCAATGTAAGTTCGGACAGTATTAGGCAAGTATTTCGCAAGTATCATGTGCGCTTGAAGGTACACCTACTCGGGAGATAGGTACCTACTATTTATTATATGCGGTACACCTATGACGTAAGTATAAAAAGTTGAGTTCATAAGTTGTACAAATAATTAAAGTAAAGTGACCTTTACTGTCAATCTTATATATATTATAGGTGCCTACTTTTTTCTATCTTATTTTTCTATTCAAATTTGTTAATCGAACACAAAGATAACATGTCATTGTGTATAATGTCAGAGTGAAAAAAAAAAAGAGTTTTTCAAAGGCTAATATTTGTTTTTTGTATTTGTGTTTCTGTAAATACAAAAATAAGTCAGTCGGTTACAGATAACTAATTGATCTTAAGAACAGTAGTGATTTGAATTTAGAAATTGATTGAAAATCTTAGTGGACATGATAAATATCTAGTAAAAGGTCAGATAGATGTTATAGAGCGGTCAAAACTCAAAAGTGGCCTGAAATGATTCCCTCACAACCATTCCATTTGCCTCGCGAACATCAGCTGACACGCATGTCTATGTGTCATAGACAACACAGATCTTTATCTGTGTTTTATTTACTTGGACATATAAATAATTGTCGAGTTTAGACACAATAATATGCTACATGTGCGATGCGACGACTAGTAAAAATGACGGAAACACGAAATTAAAAATCCTCTGAAGACCGAACAAAATATACAATTTTACTAGGTAACAAATGTATGGCTGCGCAATATTCTATAAGCTACATTAATTAACATACAGGATAAAAAAAAACAAAACCATTAAAGCAAGCAATACACAAGTTTTCTTCATAAATAACAGTAATTATATGCATTTTTAAAAGGGCATACCTATAATCTGTATTTATAAATAAAATAATAGGGATTCTCTTTGTTCTTGTGTCATGCAATAACTAGCAGACTGGTTTACATCAAATTAAGTTTCAGTTTTATTCGTTAACTTAAGACTATGTATTTAGATTTTCATTTACATTTTTATGAATATTTTTCCTTAAAATTTACAAAATAAAACTTTATAAAAATGGGACATATAAGAAGCACAACATATTCAATTTTCAAATTCGTTTATTTATTCAGTCTTTACTTTATTGAATACCTTAAACTAACGATTACATTAGAAGCACTTAATGCCTGTAGGCATTCTCTACCAGTCAACCCTGGATTTTGGTGAGAAGATATGTTATGTGCAAAAAAATAATAAATATCTACAAAAACATTACATAAAGCAATAATTATATTATGTTGGTATAGAATCTAGTATGTAGGTATAGAATGGTATAGATTATCGACGTTGGTATAGAAAACAGGTAGATAAACTGGCAGGCAACAGACAGATCATAAAACAAGAAGCCTGCACTATATCCGCGTACAATTGTAATAACGCTGGCATTTATTAAGTACATCAATATTCGATCCGCGTGCATTGTACAGTAGATACGTGTAGGCATGCCTCACAACGATATTGTTACCGTTGCTGCAAACTGCTACGAAAATAGCATAAAACAAAAAAATCTTTACACCTACAAAATCTGCGTAAAAAGCTGACTACCTATAGTGTCGATATGGCTTCGATACTATTGAAGTTTCGTTACGTGACTTAGGCCCCTCAATGCTACCAATAAACCAATCAATTCAGACCTATTCCACCAATCAAATTAGTTTTTTAATTCTACACACATTTCTTCAAAATTACAATGTCTATAGAAATGTGTAAACGTTACATACAATTTCCTTTTTTCTGTCTAATATTTAAGCATCTTCCTTTCAGGTACTCCTCATAGAAGCAGGGGGCAGTGAACAAGCCTTTATGGACATACCAGTCATGGCGACGATGCTCCAGTTCACGGATGCTAACTGGGACTACCACACTGAACCACAAGTAAGTCTTTAACTGACAACACTTAACTCGACTGAGACAAAAGTCGTAGAACCCAAATCTCTCATCGTAAGATCGCATTCCTACTAAATATATTAGTAACATTATCAGTTATTATAGTACAATATCCTTACTAGATATATTGATACAATAAAACATAATAGATAGAGCACCTTGAAAGCTATTTTGAAAAATTACCTCGTCGTCAATCGCATATCACAGGTGCGTCTATTTTACGAGTATAAATGGTATCGTAACAATAATGTTAAATTTCATATTACATGTATTAATGTAGGTACAATACTAGTAATTAGAAATACTTACACTTTATTGCACATTTACCTATTGCACACCAAATAATAAAACACAATGATAGAAAATAATATTTACAAGTATTTGCGGCGGTCTCATCACTGATACATAAATTATTATATTGTAATCGGTCCTTGGTAGATGTGAAAAGTTTTAATTTAATCAAACGTCTCACAGCGGGTGAAAAATCATTGTCATGGATATCGTTACATACATACAGACAGACATACATACATACTCGTATATACATACATACAAATAGGTGAAGCTACTATAAGCGCGTTAAAAAAAATGTTGTGCAAGGGTGCACAATAACAAGGAAAAATACAAGAAAAAACATAGGTACGTTACGTAGTTGCAATTATCATTAGATGCAAACGTAGAAAACGCAACACAAATGCACATTATTTATTTAATTGCTAGAATTTTATGGCGATTAAAGTTTTATAATTATAATTCAATAAAACAATCAATCATCATAAAACTTTTGAATTGTCACGAAATAATATTTTATTATTGCTACCTGAAGTGATATTATAACTGATCAGAGGTACCTATAGCGTATTATCTTACTAATCCCTTAGTACCCACTATAAAAATGCTTGTGTGTGCTTTTTAATTTTATTTTTATTTAATATAATAAAAAATCTACTACTTCTATAACATTTTTATGATTCGTAGTATTTCGCTCGAACCTCGACTTATCAATGAGTGAAATGTCACATGATAACAAAATAATTTTTATTGCGACATTCGTATGTCACAAACGTATCGATTACTAGGTTTTTTATACGTGCTTGTGTTGTACAAATCGATACAAAATCTACGTGATTTTAATCACCTGCGCATGCGCCGTTGTTTAGATACTCTATCTGATGAGAACGCCTTGATCTGACGTTCGTACCTATACACATTATTCCATCTTTATGTTATATTTGCAATCATAAAGCCTCAAAAACTGTTGCTATTTCAAACTAAACTCTTCAAAACAAACAAAAATTTAGGAAAAACTTCAAACACGTTCAAACATATTATTATATTTAAAAAGAACCGCAAACTAATAGATCAACCAGAAAATCATCGCTCTTGAAGTGCGAAAGGTTATCTACCTATGTCAAATAAGTTTGCCACAAACTATTTCATTTTAATTCATTCTATTACCTTTTCTAGTTAACCTTGACGACAAATATGGACTACTATAAGAAAACCAAACGTAATGAACAAAAACAACGAAATGAAAACAGTCCACTAAATGGGGCTCTAGTAGGTAACATAACACGACAGGAGTTTCTCTATGAGTCAAATTTAATGATTTGTGACCATGGACATTCTTACATTTACGTCGTACGGGAAACCCAAAGGCTAATGGAAAATATTGTAACCACACGTTTAATAGCCTGTAATCGAGAACAGATCACTTAACTTTAAATATATCTGGATATGGCAAAATATATTACTTCCCTTATACTCAATACATGCCAGAGAAAACCGTAATGACGTCATTTTCCATAATGTTGATTCATAGCAATAAAACTCTAATCAGTAAATTTTGTCATTGTGCCTATGTATCTATATTGACGTAAAATGTGATATAAAACGTATTTAGGTAGATATACCCGTATATTTTTTTTAATCATTCAATATTCTCATATCTACTCTACAAAATTCTTTAGAGGTCTCAGTCCCACCAACGCATCTTAATAAAGTCACAATAAAGGAAGGACTGGAGCGTACCTTTATAAGCAACAGTACTCTGTATGGGACGCAATACATGTTAAATATAATATCATTTATGCCTTTGCGATTGATCCGGGGAATATCCGTGTGAAGACGTGACAGTACATTACGTTCGTTAATTTACGGAATTAGGTGCAGAAAATACTCGTAATTTAGAACAGTTCAGTATTTTTCATGTTGACCCTGTAATCATTGTAAACACAGTTAAATTGTTAGTTTAAATAAACTGTAAATTGTAAATTAACAATTTCATTCTAATAATGTCGAAGGACTTTGGCACGGAACGTCTAAACTAAACAAATCTGAGACAATTAAAATTATTTCTTACTTTTTAGCTCGAAGTCAGTTTTCATATTTGCATAAGTACTTAATATTAAGTACACCAAGTCATAAATGCCTTGATATAACTCAGAGCACAGCTAGGTACTCATTAATGGAATTGTTTTTTTTTACTCCATATTAATCCGGCTTAACCAAGCATAGGTCGAGCAAGTTTAATGCCATTCGTGCGGTTCGGGGAATCCCGATACCGCCAGCGTATCTTCCACAAGGTCTTGCACGAGGTGTAGCTTACAGTAATTTTCTTTGCTTGGTTGATCTGCACCGGTTCACACTGTTCGACACAAAGAAAGTACATATTTCGCTTTATCGAGAAACAATGAACCTCTACCAGGTAGAGACAAAGTATGGAACTGTCTCCGTGCCCCTATTATTATCGAAGTATAAATTGAACTTTTTTAAGACGAGGTATTAACGAGGATTTTGAGGCGGTATGAAGCTCGCCGGGTCAGCCAGCTACTTTGATTATACCTATTTATGCTTTTCAATAATGATCTTGGTCTTAAGTAAAGAAAGTGAAATAAAATATTGACATTATTTGTATATATATGCATATAGGGCACATAATTCCTTTGAATACCCAGTAAATAAATTCTCTAAAAAAGGATAATTCAAATAAATTATTAAAGATTGTAACAATTTAAATTATTTCTTGCTATTTTAAAGCTAATAGCTTGAAATCGGTTTTAATTTTTTCTTAAATTAAGATTTCTTGAAATAATGTTTATCCTAAATTCATTTTTATATTTTAGTAGGTATTGTTTATTATTCTTACTTCATAGAATTAACATAAAAACATCTATCTTACACAGTACGACAAAATATACAATAGGTAAATTGTCCATTGTAATGGTAGGTTACGTTTATCTAATTAATTATGAACGTACGGCCATCAGAGAGACCTCGTTCTTTAATGTAAATAATATAGATTACCTATTATATTTGAAATAATTGAAAGGTATCGCTATATAGAGATCTTCTAGGCCGTTAAGCGTCTGACCTTCTGATATTTTTATATGACCGACATATTCGGTGTAATGAAAGATGCTCGAGATTTAGTCTGCAGTAATTAATGTTCGCTTTATTTGTTTAATTAAGTTTCAATACTTGTAATTTTTCTATATCGTATACCTATAAATATAAATGATGAAAGGAGCATGCAGACCGCCCAATGTTAATTAGTGACTGTAGCCATGGCGGGTCCATGGCGTACTGAGGCTATCCTAACATCTATGAGCCCTGATGGCTCATTCGCGACTCGACTGATATAAAATAAAACAATTTAATCATTATCCGCGTATCAGTTGTATTATATGGTATCGGAAGTACAGGTCCACGACCGTGATCCTCTATTGTCATGCAGGCCGCGCCACTTTTGAAGGTGGTCGTAGGGTCAACGTTGTATCTAAGACCTATTAAAATTCTGAGCATGTAATATGCTGTAAGCAATGGGTAAAAGAACAAAGTAATAAATCACTTTGAGGTACATATCGTGTTTCAAATAAAATGTAAGTAGGTATATAATATAAAGTTGCTAGTTTTACAATACGTACAAATTTACGAGACATAACCTACCTATTTTATTAACGGGTAACACAACATTGACTTTACAAATTGTACGAAATAACCAAAATTGTTATTCTTATTGATAGACGATCATTAAGAAGTTCATATTAAATTCTAAGAGTTTAAGATTTCATCCAACAAAATAATAGCAAAAACGCAAACGTACCTGCGAGTAAGTACGTCAGCAAATGAGTTTTCTTGTATTCAAATTGAAGGCTAAAGTTCAACGATTGCTTACATTTTTCAAAACAAATGTATAGACAAGGTGATAGTTTAGTAATAAATATTTATTTAAATGTTATGCAAATATATTTTATTGGCATTGAACGTGAATATTTTATACTTCAATTTATTAAATTTTGCAAAATAATAAAGTAATCACGTAAGTGAAAATGAAAACTGACTTCAAACAATAAGTAAGAAACAATTTGTTACATGCTTCGAGAACTAATTTTTGAAGTCGCTTAAAACGAGCATATTGATACAGCTGATGTTGTCCCGAGCTATCAATAATATTTATTAAACTAGGTATCTTTTGAAGAAATTATACCTATGGCTTAAATTGTGTAGCTGGTCTAAAACTTAAAAAAGTTTAATTACCAAAAACTCCCAAGCGAGTTAATTGACGTCAAAAATGTTACTTGTTTGTAAAAAAATTTGAAAAGCTTTATGAGCCGAAATAGCATAATGGACCGCGTTTATTATGTTAAAGCTCTGTATAAAAAGCTCGAAAATCAAATCAAAATTTACAAACCGCAGAAATAGGATCAATTCACATCATAATCCTTTCTTCTTAAGCACGAATTTTTTTAAAAACAAACTTTTATTCATATACATATTATATGTAAATCCTATAATGTAAAAAAATATTTAATAAACAACAAAGTGTTATTCACTTGACGCGATGCGACTCCGAGCAATAAATAATATAATTGTTTTGATACTATCAAAACAATTATATTCCCGATTCTGAAGTCCGTGTTGAAGAAGTCGCGGGCATAAGCTACGAGTAGTTAACAATAAATTCAACCTACCGGATACAAACAATAATGTGAATTAAGCCTTAAAGTTTTTATTACGTTTTGCTGGGTTTGTACGCCTCTTAGATTCAACATGACTTGCCGATAATGCCTATGTTACGTGGGTATGATGAACATATTCGCAGTAACACTACTCTAATTGTGTATTGCACTGGTTTTCCTGTTTTTAGTCTTTTGTAGCCTTAAAACGCGCATGTATGAATTTCGCATAAAAATCTTGGCAGCCACATACCTAGTGCGTGCTTTCCATTTTGTCAAAACAAATTTTTAATTTTTTAAGTACACAATTGGTTTTAAATATATGTTAGTAAAAACGAATAGTTTTATTGTCATCCGTTTTGTTGTGACATGATCTCCAAACCCTTGTCTGTCCGTTCATACTATTTTTTATGCGACGAAACTGGCAATAGACTATATTGCCAAAACAAAAAAAAAACATATTTTTCTTATAAATGACGGAGTTATGAGCAAACATCAAAAAAAAAATCAGGGACGTAAAAATTCACGGCATCAGCAACGCATTGCCATAAATCAAACTTTCGTGAGAAATGCATACGAATATATTTTTTTATGCTTATTTAGTGCATTGCTTCACTTTAATCCTGGTTTACCTTGAAAAGCGAATGGCGAGATACTGCTGGTGACATGCGAGAAAGTCCCGTAGTAAAAAATATTATTAGAGCATTCATTTTATTACTAAGAAAAAATTAATAGGTATTGTATATATACATTTTATTGCCAAAGGCTTACCAACCTAAACCTTTTTGCCGAATACGAACTTGCATTTAATGTAGGTACTTTCGTCAAATTCAGTATTGTTGAAAAGTACTAAACAACGTATTATTCCAGAAGAAATACTTCATTAATTAAATAAAATACTAAAGCTTTTCATGTACGGTACGGTTATCATGTTTTCAAAGTTGTAGAGAATGTTTCCTTCCTTCCTGAGACTCCCCTTCTTTCTTTTAGGTAGGTAGGTACTTAAATGATCATAATGATGGCTACTCGTAAATGAGCATCATACGCTTGGTAATCTTGACATGCGCGATACGAGAAGACAAATCTGCACATCACGCCAAGGCCGCAAATTAAATACGGTGATTGGATAACATCTAAGAGTGACATGACTACATAATCATTTCGTCTAGTAATTTATAAGCTTTCAAGAGACAGAACGACGTAAAGGTGACTCTTTAATATGGAGGAAAACTGTTTTCACGTAATATGATAACATGATTCTATTTATAACATAGGTACAATTGTTTTTAAAATTTAGCAAAAAAAATAGCGTTACAAAGAAACACATCTTTATCTACGTTAAGAACTTAGTGACCATCCAACAAAAGTTAGAAAAATAGAAATGAGTTTTAAATGAGCATACATATAAGTACCTGAAGAGCTACAATAAATTAATATTGTCTTATAATAAAAATATTTCACAACGAACAACCTTTTTCATTGAAAACAAATATTTTAACATTGAAAAATAAAATTACACGAAAAGGTCATTGACACCGAAACCCTAAATGTCTATGACCTGACCTGATCCTAAGCAGAATATTAAAAAAATATCCAAATCATAAGTAAAACAGAACGGTTATGTGTAAAACTGACCTTCAAATACGAGAACAGGTGTCTCCTTTCGAAAATATCTCTTAAATCGAGCAGGGTCGTCATTCAAAAAACGTGCAGCCGATTCGCTGACATTGAAATGAAAGTAAACTCGGCCCAATACGAGTTATACACGCGTTTCGTAATGTAGAGCAAACGTGTGAGCTTTATTTATCATTTTTTCAACGTGACTACTGTATTTATAAACATATATTGTCTATAGATACAAAGGTATGCATACATATTATAAATTAACGTCCCCCGCCGCGTCTGTTGTGTGTCTGTCTGAACGCGATTAACTCAAATACTAACAAACAGATTTTCGCACGGTTTTCACCAATGGACGGAGTGGTTCGTGAGGAAGATCTCGTTACACCGTTAGTATACAGATGCAATTACTTCAAGTCCATTATGATATTAGGATTATGATTTTGACCCTTTTAAAGTTCTTAGGGTAATAAAACCTACCAAAAAAAGGCCTTAGGTGAAACAATCCTTGTGTACGCCTTTGGATAAAGGGATTTTTTTCTTTAATATTTATTTATGATTTAGTGCTGTATATTTAATATAAATATTATTAATAGGCTGCAATCTTACCTACTTAATAAATATTTAACTGGATGATCCTTTTCATACAATAACCAAATAATGCCGCTCCCATAATAATATACAAAATAATAATGTTGGCTGTACAAATTATTTCGCAATCAACGACACTGACCTTCATTATTCAAAACCCAATCAATAGATTAACGATTTGTTATGAAAGACGTCGATAGTTAAATATTTAATACTGTTAGTGAGGATTGCAGTCAGTCGCCAAATTTTTGCTACCGAAGGCCATATTTTGCTCTTTTTGCGCACAAATAAAATTATGATAATTCGTTAATTTATTGATTTATCATATTATGGGGTTTTTTAATTGCCTGTAGGTAGTGTAGGTGTATGATATCAAAAAACACCAATATAATTATTATGTTTAAGTAATCTTTATTGACACCAAATGCAACAAGTGGCAGGTATCATTATCTACCTAAGATATCAATAATATTAAGTACAAAACTTAATGATATTTTCCTGTATTATTAATTTAATTAATAATTCAATTTATTGACTCATGAAATAAAAATAATAATTAAGAGTGATATAGCCTAGTAGTCATTGAATTTCAACGTATCCTATTTTTAAAAACTTATTTAAAAAAAATTATTAACCTTATGATTTTATAGTTCTTGTATAAAATGGACTTTATGTATCAAATGGAATAATCTGAATAAATTAACAGCGCTAAGTTTATAAAACGCTACAAATTGCCTACTTGCTAAATACCACATACGCTACAATGTGTATCCCAGTTTATGAAGCTTTAAGAGCTTTACCAGCCAAGCCAGATTTTTAATTGGCATGTGACCTTTAATATGGTTTGCAAATTGCAATCCTTTAAAATTTGACGAAAAATGCGGAACTCGTTCTATATACCCGAAGATAGAATCTTTCATCATCAACCCATTACAGTCCTACCTACTGCTGGGCATGGGTCTCCTCTCAAATATGAGAAAGGTTTTTTAGGCCACAGTCCGTCATGCTGGCCACGTGCGAGTTGGTGAACTTTCATCAAAAACGGAACAACCCACCTCTTAACATCCGCATCAAGTAACATTAAGAAAAATATTGATTTACTAAACAAGACAAATGAAATCAAGTGATCAATACCGGGAACTCATACGAGTAGGTATAGGTATATATTTTCCTTCTCACGACTGTATTCAACTTCATGCTTGTCTCATATTTGTGGTCAGCGATACAATTATCAATATATCTTATAATTTACTAGTCCGCAATTATACGAGTAAGACATAAGTTTTTAATTTTTGTATAGTTATTTCAATAAGATGAGCAAATCTAACAATATTAACATGTAATTCACCTTATTAGGAATAGCGTTGAAAAATTCTTGCAATATTCCCGTTTAATTTTTTTTTTCAACATCAACAACATCCATATTCAATTTATACAAAATTGCAAAATTCTGTTTGCCCAAAAAAATTCCTACAATACAATGACTCTATAGCAATTGGATCAGACTAGACATAATGTTATAGAATAAAATATATTGTTGAGAATATTTTAAAAACTATTAGAAGGTACTTGAGTTGCAAGGGGATCAAGTAATTTACAATCATTTTAGATGAAGTAAATGTTTTAATTTTATATTAATAACATTAATTAGTGATTTAACATGATATTCTTTCTCAAGGAACTCATAAAATTGCTACATGAATAAAATTACCAGTACGGAAATAACCAAAAAATTTATTTAAATACCAATCAAGAACTAACATGAACTAAAAAAAAACCATCGATAATATAAGTTCTAAACGAATTTTATTTAACAAACGAAAAGACAACAAATAATATAGATAGCGATTACCATTATTTATTTAACAAAAAAACTTAAACAAAAGGTGCAATAAGCAGACTTAATGCGAGAGGGTATTCTCCAGTCAACCTGTGATGCTGCGGAGATGGTACCCCACGCTACGAGTTAGCCACCTAGTGTTAATGTACCTACCATCCAAAAAGATTCTAAGCCTTCAATTAAATAGTTGGTCCGAAGGTGACGATTATACCTTCATATGCCCATTAAATTTCTATGTGCCTCTTGTAACAAAATGACACGTTATCCCTTTTAACATTGACCTTGCTGACACGTGACATACATAGAGTGAAGTTCAAACGATACAAAATCAATGCTGCTTAGATACTTAACATAATGAATGTGTAATGATTGTTAATGTACGAATACTAACCCTTATATTCGGTTTTTTGACAATAAACATAAACATGCACATGAATAGAAAGAGAACGCAGTAATATTTTCTTTAACATATACAATTACAGAATCAGATCATATTATCACACTTACCTCAATGAGATCTATTGCGGTTCTTTCAAATATGGAAGAAACATTGTACACCACGCAGCTTCAACACGTACTGATGGAAGCACTATAAATCTTACAACTATTTAATAATAACATGGTTACTATCAAACCTATAATAAATGCATGCATAAACTCTCCCAACAGTGGGACTTAAGACTTCCTGAATATAGGCGTCAGTGAAAGCCAATTCATATAAGTAATTCTGATCCCTCTGAATTTCAGCTAATTCTATGTTTTATCTATTACTAGCGACCCGCCCCGGGTTC
>DWAV01000031.1:0-39599 GCA_018231305.1 Noctuana lactifera
TCGAAAAAATATTTAATGTACAGAAAAAATATTTCTACAGTCTTATTATAGTATAGATTAACAATAATAACACAGTCTATACGATAGGGCGTTAAGTCGTTATTCCACAAATCAATACATTAATTTTATGTTCTGTATTTATTTATTTATATATAAATCTGTGGTAGATTGAATAACGACAATTTTTCGAACTCCTAAAATATATCATAGTTATTCGTTTATTTGATGTTCCCATATGGTATTTGCAAGCATCGTTGTATGCGGCACTTTTCTAGCGTGCCGTTCCATTTTAAAACTGGGTCACTGTGTCATGGCGGCCGCACAAGTACCAGGCGAAGGCGGCGCCATCTTTGAATTTTGTTGATTTATGTCATAGGCATATTACTCAGTCGTATAGTGTGAATTGTTGATGTTTTACTTTTTGGATTTTGATTATAAAAAGTTATGGAAATTAGGCATTTTGCAAACATAGTTTCGAAGCTGGTTAGAAACTTTGTTAAAAAAAAGTAGACTAAAGATAAAAGATAAGTACTGGCTCTTGGCATCCAAACACAACAATCGAGTCTATTACGTGTATAACCAGGCGGTAGTCCGTCGTATCAAAGAAAAATGAAACTTAGCAAGCTTTCACTTCGCCATGGCCCACTATCGTTGTTGCAAAATTTGCTTCAAAAAATTACTCTTACATGTTTTTAAGAAGAGCACTCCATATTATTAAACAAATGTAGAAAATTCAAGTTATTTGCAAGCAAGAAACAAGTTAGCACTACAAGGTCATGGAGCAATTTAGTGCAACCTGTAATTTAGGATTAAAATATTCGTATCAATAAATAGTGATATGAAGAATAATAATAAAATGTTGGTACCTAGGTACTATTACTTCATTTGTAATAATTAAATTTTAGTCGTACAAAACAAAACTCCAATTTTACAATTATCTGCATTTTCGAGACTCAGTTTTGTGTCATAAACATAATTATAGATACTACCTACCATGACATAGGTACGTAACTAAAAAACTACATTAACAAATATTTTTTTTCTGACACAGTGACAACAATTCCGATTTAATCTTTTGTAGAGACTTGTACATTCGTGAGTAAATCTGTCAGATAATTCCTTGCGCGTTTGTTTCGGCAATTGTTGTGAAATTTGGACTGAGAGTAGAGGTCTCACCTCTCACCGCAGCCGTAATGAAAAGTGAAACTGCAGCGCGGAGAGCGTCACGTCGCGACGGCCATTTAATTTTGTTTGTTCCGGTTTCTATGTAGTATAGTACCTACATAATAAAATTGCACGCAATTGTACTAAGATTAAGTACTAAGATGTAAGTCTACAGATCCGAAATAAATAATGTTGGTATAATAAGTATCTACCTAAATTGGGAATTTCTAGGTACATTTTGACTATGAGAAATATAGAAATAGGTACATAGAATAAAATTTCACGGTAATGTTTGTGAATCCAGTAAAAAATTAATAGTTATATTAAACGAAATAGCTGTTTTAGCTACAGGAATTTTTAATCATTCTATGTTGCATTGTCTGTCTCTCTCTGAGGCCCAATAGAGGAGGGGAGTGCGGGAGGCAGCCACTGAATGTAGGCAAGTGTGACAAGGACACGCCCGTACTCCGTGCTAACACTTCCATCCAGTTTCTAACGTGTTCGGTGCTGATTTCGCAACGTTCGCCCGCGCCCGGCTACACTCCACCGATGCACGTTCGTGAGCGATTACACCCACAAGGCAATCTACCACAATACACTCTAATACGTACGAAATCTCGTACCTACCAGCGATGCGAGGTCGCCCGATACGCTGACTGACAACCGATGCACATACCGTAACACAAATTAGGGGACTATAAGGCACCGAATCGGTTGATTGACAGGAATGTGCGAAAGAGGTCGTGAAGTAGATAAGGGAGTTATTGCAAGGCCAGTTTGGTTGTAATAGAAATGTGCCGGCCTTCCTTGTTGCTAGCGAGGTAACCAGCTAATTCAAGGCAATATTAAGTCAATATTTGCTAATTATACTCCCCCTCTCCATCTATATTTGTCTAAATTGTGTTTAATGAATTTAAAATTTTGCATAATATGGTTTTCTCTAACCTTGTGCTGAATAATTAACAAACTTTGAAATTATGGGTAGCTCCTAGAAGTTATGATTCTCAGAATGATGACAATGAAACATCAAGAATACAATAAGATAACAATAAGGTATAACGAGAAAATTATAAAAACAATTAATTCACTGTGAATTTAGTGAGATCTGTGAGAATCAAATTGTTGAACTGGACCGGATTCAATTTTTAAATTTGTTCCTGCCGGAAAGTGACGTAATGCGACAACGTGTAGTCATCTTGTGGGTGTGACTGTCGGTAAAATGTTGATTAGTTGGCATTCTATACGTATTATATTAAAAACTTACCCTTGCATATGATGCGATGGCACTTCGATAGTGGCGGAGGCGCGGCGGCGGTCCCCGGCCATGTCCGCGAGTCTTGCGAAATCGGTATCCACATCAGCTAACCTCGCAGATTTGCGTGATTCTAGCAAACGTATTTCATCAAGTCGCTTTGTCAACTCTATCGGCACCTGGAACAAGGAAATAAATTCACGTTTAGTGATGATGTTTACGAATCAGTTATAAAATATTATGTCTGACTGTTATTTTGTTACGCTCATTATATCGAGACCCGTATTCATTTTAGATAAGATTGCGAATTGCGAGTGTAAACTTGTTTTTCTTGTTAACAAGTAATCAACGCTAGATGTAGTGTAAGTCTGTACGTGAAAGTTAATTGTTCTGACGTCATGCATGCATCGTTATGTAAAGGTATAGGAGCAAAATGGGCGTGTGTGAGATCAATATGGCCGACCTTCGTGCTGTCCGTGGTACATGACGTCATGACCTAGCGCAGCCGGAATTGGAGCGAGCTGAGAGATGCGTTCCGTGTCACAAAGTCCGTTCCTGTGCGTTGCCTAACTACTTGTAGCAACAATCATTTATGCATGGATAATAAAATAAGTAATCTTTGAAGCTTTAATTTAACTTGTCGTTTTAGTTTGGGTCAAATTGCAACTAAATTTTATGCTAATTTCTTATAACCCGATCGAGTTGAAATTTTGTACACGTATGTAAATTGTAAACCCGATGACAACGCAATATACTTACATGCAACTACAAGCTGGTACCTATGAAGATGAAGCAGGGAACTGGTGAGTAACGTAGTTACGAGGGGAATCCCTAGTACCTATTTGGGCTCAGTAGAAACGTTTTAACGAGAATTTTGTGAGTTCTACTTCTAGTCCACATGAACTTTAAATAGGTATGTGAAATATTAGCTTCCTCTGTGAGGCGTAAGGTTAAAAGGGGATCGAAAGATTTCTCTTCCCATATAAACATTAGATACACTTATACCTAGTCTGATTTTAGTTTAAGACAAAGAAGTAGATAAGACAAAGAAGTAGATAGCCTGTGTGACATAAATGCGTCAACAAAAGTAACGTGGCGTGTTTCTATGTGCACAAAGAATCGCAGCGTAGAGTCGGTCGGCCCGAGTACCTATTCTCAGTTAATATGTGCAATAAACATTCAAGTAGTTGTTGACATTGGTTACGTTTTCGCCTCAGCTTCCTTCTACATGAGCGCGCTTGCGTGATTGACACAATACCTACGTAAGTATAATGCGCGTGCGCGGCAACTGGTTTAGAGTTACATTTATCTTTTATCACATATACGAGTACGTACGTCATCATGAGTGCATGTAGCGATGCATTAGAATATTTCAGTAATTTTTTTGTATGGCACATCACATGACACGACTTAGGTAAGTTAGAGTTAGGAGTGTTAGGATAAAGTTTTATATCTTTGAGTTAGTATAATATATTATTTCATTGTCCAAAATCAGAAATATTTCCTACGTAAGTAGTTTCTTATAAGTATTTCTTTTATTTCATTGTTAAAACATTTTTAATGACTGTGGTCACAGCAAATTGTCACATTACTTAGGCAAGTATTAATTGGTTCAACCACATAATCATTATTCACTGCTTTTCATAACGTGATACACACCCGCGTTCATAACACCCAGGGCACCTTCGCGCTACGTGCTTAAAAGATAACTTAATAATGTAATGAACGTTATATTTAACCTCAATTTGAAAAGTATCTGCAGTGAAACGCAATTAACCTGATTCAGTATTAACTTCCAGAATATAATGTGATATTTGTTTACTAATCGCGTATACGAAATAGAAGATAATAAAGTCTCCATTTTAATTGTTTAGGAATATTTGGACCGGAATGTTAGTGTAGAAGAAGCATAACTTGGAATTCGGGCGGTATTTGGTATGTGCTTCGGTTTTCTTTGATCAGCGTACGAAATCACAGTCGCAGGTGAGCGTGAATAGTAGTGTGCATATCACATCAAGTATACTTTCACTTTTGCCTTGCTTTGCGCGGAAGTGGACCGATCCCCACCCCTACCGGAACAATGAAAGTAACTTAAATTAAATATTAAAGTATCTTTTGCACATACCTCACCGTAATATATAACCGACTTCTAAGAGGAGGTTCTCAATTCGGCCGGTTCTTTTTTTTTTGTAATTTCCTAATGCGTCTTGCATTTTTGACAAGAGCGAAATAAAAATCTTCGTTTTACCGGCGAGTATCTTTTCTTTACGTTATAGAAGAATGCTATTAAGATTATAGATAGACTCTACATTGACTAACTCTGCATAAATAACTTCCTGTTAAATATACGTGTAATAAAATAAGTATAGTTTTTTATGTACCTAATTGGAGTATTGAAGGCATAATGATTGATACTAAATTACTGCGATCGTTATCATGGGTAGCCATGACCGCCGCACTTAGTGAAAGTCTTGCCTACATCCAAGACAGTAGTGTATTGTGCATTAAGAACTGTTTTATAGCAGTGTGTAGCTAAAGTGGGGCAGCTCAGATGACAATCAGGTAATGAGTGTGGCGAGTGGCTGCACCGGAGCCGACAGTTTGTAGGTAGTTCCGCTCGCAGTGGCCGCTAGGCAGTCGCCCCGTCGCCGCCACGCCGCCGCTGCTCATTCGTTATGTAAAAAAGTAACAACTGTTGCACAATTGCTTCAATCGATGGCGAAACTTGGCCGCTTATAAATGCCAGTGAAAGTCACCGAGTGACTTTGACATGATAATTGAGAATACTGAGTGAATATGAATACTGCACTATATTGTGATACAATTAATTAGATCGTAATTATCACATATTAGTATATAATACTATGTATATAGGTATATTATATTAGCTGATCCAACAAACGTTGTTCTGCCATATAAAGTATAAATGTAGACTATGGTTTCTAAGTGACAATGCAGCATTCTAATGATGAATTTTTGAAATAGGTCGTATAATTTTTGAGTTTGCTCATTACAAACATGCATCTTTTCTTGTAATATTAGTATAGTATAGAGTATAGATGTATAGATTATGTACCAAAATTATCATTTTGTCGACAAACGTTTTGTATCGTGACTTTTGTACCTACCTACATAACATAGATTTGGCGGAAATAGCCACTTAAATGTCAATTACATGTCTGATTTAAATGACATAATTGAATTACAAACGTATTATGAAGAGAGGTCAATTTTGTTTAGGTACTTGTGAAGCACGTATTAAATAATATTATTATGTAATTAATATATATAGTAAAATCGGACAAAGACGTAGTTCATGGTAATGAATGTAATAATTAATTATTTCAAACAAATTGTGGTGAAAAAAGTATTAGTAATAATAAGCTGCTGCTTCATGATGCAGCAGCAGCATGCTGATGTGTAATCTAATTAAAGGATAGCGGTTGTGGTTCACAAGATGTTTTTACATTGATTGTAATTTATTTTAAAAATATTTACATTAATATTAAAATATATAATTAAAAAGGCTATAAATTTTATCTTAATTAGCAAAAATAAGAAATGTAAAGTACTAAATTTCAAGGTGATATTAAGGGCTAATAAATAAGTAATAAATTTCATTGTTACTAAATTATTCTTATCGCTTTTTCAGCGGTAAAAGTTTTTTGAAATATCTGTATGTACCTTTTCGTAAACGGTTGAAATATGCACTTTCTGATTACTGGCGCATAAGGAATTCTGCGCTTTACATTATCTAGTAACTAAGTGTAGGTATACACGCGTTTACCTAATAGCATTATATTCGAAGCGAAAGTTATCAGAGTATGCGGCAAGTGGCATTGACTGTAGGCAGCCATTTTTACGCCGCGTATGACGAGTGTGCACCGCCTTATGACGCGGCGTTTACTTTGTATTAGGCCATACGCGCAACGCAATAATCAAGTACAAGATAATTGTTTTAGGATTGCTAAAGATAATACTGTTAGCAAATTAGGAATATTTACGGAAACAAGCGATTTTTGCTTTGCCGCTGTAGAAGCTATAACACTTGTATTTAATTGTTTTACCTACGTTATAGAATTTGGAATGCTTAGATGTTATTTTGAGCAAGTATACTGTTCATATGCAATAAATAATAAAAATTAATGAAAATTAAAAAAAAACTGTCACCAAATGTCAAACAATTAGCTCGTAAGTTCGGTTTTCGGCAAGATTCGGTATACCTTCCTACGTGGTTACGTGTTCGTGCGCATCCGTGGCGCGATAATAAAAAAATTGAGAGCGAATTGAATGCTGTATTTTGTATTTCAAAGGATCGGAAATAAAGATCGATTCGCCTTTGTTTTACTAAAGTTCCGAATATTAATTTTCTCTGTATTTTTTGAGTTGTTTTGACATTGAATCGAATGAAAAAAATGGGTGATAGATGCATTGGGATTATTCTCTAAATATTCAGTATGACTGCAGCTGTAAGCACGCATGCATAAGCAATTTGGTTGCCAGTAGGCGCGCTGTTGCAGTAAATGGGTCAATATTTGAACATCTACGCCTTATAACATTGTAATAATAATAATAACTTATAACGAAATATAGTAACCAGAAAAATAATAAATAATGTTTAGGTAGCGAGTTCCTATTATACCTACATCGTTGTGCGTTTGTTCGATCTCTTACCTATGCATATCAATATTTCGCAACTCCAAATATGCAAGGCGGCCAAAATAATTTGCGTTACGTTTTAATCACCTAAGTTTCATAGTCGAGTCACGATCGGCAGATTACATTGGCATGGATCGTGTAGGTAAAAGATTTGCGATTCCGATCGGATGTGTACGGTTAGGCCGAGCAATCGATTGGCACGGCCTTGTATGATTAGTGAATACAAACAGTGGTGGTTGCAAAGCGGATGCGATGGCAGCGCACGCGAATGCCGCCCAGCGGCCGGTGCGGCCCGCTCCGCTGCAACTCGCAACCTTGCCCCAAAATCTGTGACCCACATTGCCTGTAGCCAAAATGCAACCGCCGTTTTTATTGCTACCATTTTCCTTGAAATTGCCACTTTATGTTTGGATACCGAGAAAAAACGGACTGTCGCGCTTTTCTTAGTCATTTTGTAGTGGCCGACATAAGATATTGTTATAAGCACTTAACTTTATTACTCGTAAAGATTTATTTGAAGTAACATTTTTTTTTTGAGTCATTTTGCAATAATGCAATTTGGAACGAAGCATTGACAATCAATATCCGTTTTAAAATAAATTAATTGCGAGCCAACTCGTAAATGTATTGGGTACATACAATATTGCAATGTTCAGGAAAGACTTCTAAGAGCCCGTTCGCAGAAATACGCTTCAGACTTTATAGGTTAAATAAAAGTATTAATACTTAATGAAACTAAATAATTTTGTATTGTAAATTGGACAAAAATATTTGTGTTATATCCTTTTTCATTGAATTTTCAGGTTTCTTTTGAAATACATTTTTAGTTATTGTTAGAAGTTCACGTTAAAAATTGTTGAAATTCATGTCTCTTTTTGTTTATTGATATATTCGACTAAATATAGAATTTTTTTAAAGTTTCAATATTAGTATATATGCGTCGTATGAGTTTCTTTCCGTTATAAATGTCAACAGTACAAATATCTGTAAAGTACAAATATTTTTTATTCATAAGTACGCAATTAAGACTCAAAATCTAAGAATTTAGGCAACTTTTCTTAACGAGCTGTAAACAATCATACTCAAAACTAGGGGCTGTAAGAAATGTTGAAGTATAGTCAATACGTAAGTAGTAAGTTAAAAGTAGGTCTTGCGTACTATAAGCATCTATCCAGGACGATGCTAGGTGGCCTACTTGGCGCGGACACGGGCTGCGGGTCACGATCCTATCTTATTGGCGTCCCGAACAAGTTAACCTATTTGCGCTTTATCATCTTGTTACTAAAAAATGCATTTCCTTATCGTGATTCTCCGCACTTACAAAATAGTTACCATTATTTTACCGTTTTTACTCAAACCTTTAAAATGGTACATTGTAACCTTTAAAATGGTACATTGTAGGTATGTCGTTTAATATCTTACTACTTACGTGTTATGCACATACATAAAAGCTTGGCAATGACACCTAAAATTTATTAAACCTATTCTATAATAGCTGTATGTACAAAACATACAATAAATTCATTTTATCATGTAGGTCAACTGGCGTTGTCAGGAAATCGGTATTGCGTAGAGCAAGCAATCGTGTCGTGATACAAGGCGGCAGCACAGTCAGTATCTTCATGTTTTTTTTATCACGGGGAGTGTAGTTAGTCAGCATGTGAAGGCTTCAAATTGTCTGTGATGACGTCATATCAGAAGCTATCGCAATTTCTGAATCGACGTCACGGCGCGTCGGCATGAGCGCGTAGGCGCGACGCCGCGATGACGTCACGGGTATAATCTAGCTGCTCAGACCGTAGGCGGCCGCCGCCGTAGGCGTCGTCGCGTACCCTAGTCGAAATGCACGTAAATAAAATCGCATAACGTCGAGTAGTTTTACGTAATTGAACGAGAAATCTGCGCAAGGACGCGGACGCTAGTTTCGACACACCAACTGACGTGATGCCATAATCGCATCATTTACGTGCGACGCTTAGAAAAGTGAGCGTTTCACCTTGAGATACCTGCAAGCACGGCCGCCTCTCTATTCTCAGATATCGAAATAGCTTTAAATTTGTTCGAGAGGTCGGGTTCTAGCACGCAGGCGTCATGACCTAGCCTGACCCAAAAACGGACCGGGCCCTCCTCGCCCCAGCTTACTACATGATAACGGATACCAGGAACCTGTTTGACTCACATAAACGCAACATACGCACTGCCAATAGACCGTTACTCGGTTGACCTGAAAGCGTTTTCTGCGTCCCGCTTCATAGCCATTGCTAATCACTACTTAGAAATTAGAAGAACGTAACTTCCTTAAAACATATAAAAACTTAAAGTTGCCTCTCTAGACCTCTTCTTTATTTATGAAAACGGCTTGTTAGTATGGACGTATAAAAAATACTATTAACAATGTACATATAAGGAGGGGCGCTTCCGATTTAACGTTGGCGAGTAAAAAATGCAATTTTGCAAACTTTTCATGCCACGAAAAAAGAAAACGCAAGTGGAGGTCGGGTTTCGAATACGGGCGGTGCGTCGTTGCCGGTTCAATATCAGCGTTTCTGGGTTAGTGGGTCAGCGTGCCGGAGCCCCCCCCCCTTCCACTACCCGTACACCGCGTGCTGCTCGTAATTATAACTTGATCTTCACTTACATAAAAATAATTAGACATACTTCGTCTCCTTGTCCTCTTAATAAACCGTATCTCTTACATACCATGGAGTAGTCGAGTCACGTCACCTTACGTCAGCTTGAAGTATTTCGCTACTCCGATAATTCAGTCAAGTGAATCATTACATTTCTGACCTTTGCCATTAACCTTCGTCATTTATTTCGGTGTAACATTGTTTTTTGCATGTAGGTCATTTATAACAAATTATCCGGATTTTCGCACATATCAGATGCAATAATTCGAAATGCTTCTCAATAATCATATTATATTGGAGATAGCCGCCCACGTGGTAACGGTTTTGGTGTATTACTGTTAAGTCGAACCCAAATACAAGTTATTTTGCGTCGCTGAGTCAGCTTACGACACCGTGCGTGACGCCAAAAGCCCAGTTTAAACCAGTTATCCGGTTTCAACGTGTACATTAAAATTCAGTAGCTTCCTTCTCAATCTCAAACCTTTAGGAAAAGTCTATTGAAATGCCCCACTTGCGGTTTTATGCACATTTCTCTGTAATCATATTTGAAAAAACTATATTAGTAAATATGTATGTCGGGGTTCTTTCTTCATATAACAAACCAAGTGTTCAGATAAGAGCAGCTCTTAGAAGTGTACACGAATCACGAAACTATTTCAAGGCAAACGCAATGAGGTCACCCACAAAGGGCCGGCCTTGCCTTCGCTTAGCTCGTGGGAGGACAACTAAGGTGTACAAATGAATTGTAACAAAGGGTGCCAAAATATTTTTTATCGCTTTCGTTAAAAATAAAATGTAAATATTCAGTACGTATTGAAAAAAAAAATTACATTTCGGTAGAATTAATTCAAACAATTGTTGGTGAAGCGCGCAACCTATTTAGTAACCATTGAATAACGTTATCAAATCCTCGACAGAAATGGTACTGCAGAGCCATTTTTGTCAGCCGTCATGTTACAAATCTATTTTATGAAGTGATTGGGGCGATTGGGATTGGCTATTTATTTTGTGCAATTTTGTAGCTGATCAGTAGGGAAGTGTGAACAAACGGCATAGATATAGCGCTATAAATTCACAACGGTTGTCTGACATCATTAAGTGGTCAATCATCTCTGTGTTTCGGTGGTGAATGTAGGTCGAATGCATTAGCAGAACTATTTTATTCCAAGCGGAGACTGATTGTGGCATAACAGGCTATTATTCTCGACAAAAAAGTTCGCTCTCTACAATTAAAGGAGTTATGAATTGAGGTCATTAGACGAATAAGAAATTGTCGATAAATAAAACCTAAAACCAGTAATGTACTAGTAATGCAAATATAGCTAGATTAATATATTTAAATAATTTAATAGGTTTTGATTTACTAAGGTTATAAGATTAGGCCTTCTAGTGTTTAAAAGTAGACAAAAAAAGGTTGAGTTCCGCCCGAAAAAATGCCCGATATTGTAATAATTTAATAATATACTATATTCATCATTAACTCATCACCGACCCACAGCTGGGACTAAATATACTTTATCTTATCAGCTTTGATTTATCCGTAGTAATAGTTTCACTATCACCATTGCATCTTTGAGATAGTATGTTACGAAAGATTTTGTCACAGTCTTAGCATAAAGGAATTGTGTTTCAAAAGTAATTCGACGACTAATCATATCAATACAAGTGTTGCGATACAATGTTACTACATTGGCTATTACACAAATCGAAATTTAATGCCTTTTGTGTTTGAATAGAGCAGTGGTGACCATTGAAATTGAGTTTTTGCTCCTTACCGAATCATCATTAGATTTGATTCTCTGATAATCAGAGCATGACAAAGACTGATGCAAGGATTGACGGAGGTTCCAATCCGATACGCGTTATATTTTTCTTTTGTCCTTAACTATTATTTATGTCTAGAAAAGTTGACCTCAATGCTGACTGAAAATCCTGATCCATTTTTGTACATTATTTTTTATTTTATACACAGATAAGCTTTCTCATGCGTAAAATATCCGAATAGCGCTCTGGTGCCTAGTTTTCTCTTCCCATCATTTCTTTGCCTGTGTTCGATTGCCACTTGCGAGTTCCGTTCACGCATTTACATCGACAAAAACGTCACGTTCAACTGGAAATTATAGAAAGAGAAACTTGCAAATGGCGTTGAAGTGCAGACGTTTGAGGTCCTACTTGACATCTTATACTGCGTTCAATGGCTAACTTGATTTATGAGGTTGATATCATTATTAGTTGGTACCGGATAAATGGAGTTTTAATAATTTCGACAATTGATAAGGAAATAGGATTAAAATAACATGAAAAATAAATTTATCAATGACTAGAAACGCAATTATTTTAAGTTTAATACTCGCATCATAATATGTAGAGTGAGTGAAATTAGCGCGTAGCACGCGACTCTACACGCAACGCTACGCGCTATAAGCGTAAGTGTGTTCGTTACGTTCCAACACTGGAAAAATTATAGCTTTGCTGGAAAATCTTAAACACGCATTAATAATTCAATTTTGAATCATCGATGCTTTCGCCGGCCATGTAATTGAAACAGAGTAGAAACCGCGCGTTACGGAGCCACCATCGTTCGAGTAACTACTTGCTACCGTTTGTTTCTTTGTACTATCACTGTGGCGAAAGTGCGTCTGCTTGCATTTTAATTTGATCGCGAAGTAAATATGTGAGCTAAATACATTTTAATTTATAAAAGCATTTCACTTTCAGTATTGCATAAAATTTCTTGCAACAAATGTATTAAACGAAATTGAACACTTTTTTGACAATTGTTCTCGTTGCAGACGTGATTAATAGTTTGAATGTAATCATTTTCGGTGATAGTTAGTTGTCAGTGAAGACTGTACCGCAACAATGTATTGTATGGAGGTAAGTGAATCGGAACGGTACACGGTCAACACAGGTGTGAGTAGCACTTTCACACTCATCTCACTCTCAGCGCGGACGGCGAGGCGCAAGGCACGCCGCGCGAAGCGAATCACGCCGCTTCGTTTTACGACCTTTGCAAACAAAAGGCGAGGCGATTGCGGGGAAATCACTACAAGCGTTTACGTAACTTTATAATACAACCTTCATTGGAAAATCGGCAGCTACAATCTGGACATTAATTTATTTGAAATAAACATGTATTTGTTATTTATAGACGTGATTATTTCCCGTTAAATAGTAGAGAACTTCATTTTACTCCACTTCGTGAGCGCTTCCGGCTTAGCATACCTAACTGCTCATAGACGTTGAAGAGTGCTAAAAAAATAATTTTAAGATTGAATATTTCACAAACCTATGCAAAAATAGTGAAAATAGTAGGATTTCCTGTTATGTAGGTAACTAGGTACATTAGAGCAACAAAATTGTACATTCTTTACATTTTTGGTAATTTATTGCGACGCGTTAAGCTGCCTGAGGGTCAACGTTAGCGGTTTTCTGATGTTCCATTTAACGACGTCGATGCTGGGCCAACACAGCCACCGGCTAACGGTCCGGCGGCGCCGCCGCGCGCACGTGAAAATAATTCTTGACGCGATTTTGTAACCAATACCGTTATGCGGTTCCGGGCCTGCCGGTGACCTTATTTTTCGGCAGCGCACTCTTTACGTTTATATCTTTTTGTAAGGCCATTATAGCTGCTGGGGCAAGACGTCCGTGATGAACGTAAAAGCCAGCAAATAGAACGCCTAATAATGCTTTTCTTTAATTGCATTATAATATAAGTAATAAGCCCAAGAATGAAGCGGATGTTGTAAAACTAACGCTAGTAAAAACGTAGTTGTTTACGAATATCATGCCGGCCGGCACAACATGAGTCAGAGCAGTTTTGATTGAGACGATTCCGCGTAGAACGCTCGGTGGAATTGCCGAGTGAAACAGTGTAAATAACGTGTGACGTTCAAAGCGTCGCGAGGCACCCGCTCCATTACCGGGGAATACCACGTCATGTCGATAATTTCTTCCTCAACAATTAGATATCGTGTTCAAAATATGCAATGACTGTCCATGTTATTACCAATATGAAGTTTCCCGTGCACAGATTTACCATATATAGGATTTTTTCAGTCCACAGATTTTTGTTGACGTTACGTCCGCTAAGCACTTTTTATTTATTATTTACTATTTATTTTAAAGTGAAACTTCTATATAATTTTTCCATAGTTTTAGTAAGTTCCTAGATCCTTATGCGACAGGTTGAGAGTATCACAATTGTTTTACTACGTACGAGTGTTTTCAAAATGCGAAGTTGATGTTACTAATAATCATAATAATTGTTATCGGAATGCATACCCATGTTTATCTTTCTTAGTGGCGTGAACGCTGAATAATACTGCGCATTGACCTTTGTTTATTTACGTCGGCTATTATGGATAACAAATTTAGTAGTACAGTAGGTATCTATGCGATACACTAAGTTTTTTTGTGTAATTTTTTTTGTAAGAAAACTTGAATGTACCTATAAGCTGTTTATTACTGACGATTAGTCATGGATCGAGTTTATTTCTTGTATTTAGTTAGTTAGCTACTTATTTTAAGTAGGTAAAAGAAAACATAATAACAGAGTGGCGAAGTGACGAGCACGCAACAGTTGGGTCGTGGCAGCGCGTCACCCTGATATCGCGAGCGCGAGTTGCGACGTCACCATATTTACGCGACAAGGCCGGCGCACGCGCCGCTCGCTGCCTTCTTCCTTGTAATAAGAATCAGTTTGGCAGCACTTCGGAAATACTATCTGAGCCAAGAAAAGAAAAACAACTCGTTGTTAAAGTTGTTTTCAACCACCGATTATTATGGCGATACCGGCTCGCCTGTTCAGTAAACAACATCGTTTGCTCTGTTACCCTTGATATTTAAGATTTTAAGCAAAAACCAGTGAAGCATGTTTTTTTAAGTCAACTGACCACTATTTACTTATGAAGTTCATGTCGAAATATCGCCAACAATTAATTGTCGGACTCGGTAGTGATTTAAATGATATCTTGAGGTGAACCAGTATTTTTACTGTCGACAATGTTTAATGCAATTAGTTCGGGCGATAACATTTAATTGTTATCGAATGAACATGTATAAGCAATGTTCTTTTAAGTGTTGTATATACCCACTTATATATTTACAATACATGTTACTTTTTTATGCAAAATTATTATTATTAGGTATTTCCGTGTAGAAATTTTTTTGAAATTATTGTGCTATTATTATGAATCATGTCCAGGATACTTCAATTATCAATCATAAAGCAGCAAATGCACTTTACAATAAATACAGTAGCTGGCCAAGCTTATCGCGTTTTACATTAGAGCATTATGTATTATTGTATATCTTGTTCAAACAAAGATTAAACAATCTATTACCTACATAAAATGTTATAATTATGTCAATGTAGTTAATAACCTTATGATTCGCAGAAATTCTGAAGTTGAAAGTCTTCTCAGCCATTACCTAAAATTGGGATAATTTTAGAAGAGTTAAAATAAAAACCGTGAACGCCTATGTAAGTAACGGTTTCTAGTGAGTCCGAATTTAGTACACGTGCGTGCTTCAGTAATCAGTTGGTTGCAGATCGGCGACAAGGACGTGCCTGGCATGGAGTACGAGGTGGGTTCCTCAGCCTGGGTATAGGTACCTATACTCGATGATAACATGAGTACACCTATTAACACCGTAACGGGATATAGGTATATAGGCACCTATATCATTAGAAATCAACTTTATTCAAACAAATGCCGACCGGGCTGTAACGAATAAAATCTTGAAACGTCTAAAATACCTATCAGGGAACATTACCTGTTGACGGTACAATGAAGAAGAAATACAGAGACAAATACGCTACTGCGTGTTGTTTAGTATCTGCGCGACTGTCACGCTGATATGCATGACGCACGTGTTAGATACTGGTAGGTATATAAATGCGTAAGTATCGCATTGAAAACATAAAGAAAACATATTAATAAATACTTATTGAGGCACATGCATGGTACATGTTACCATTAAATGTGTAATATGTTACAGAAATTGCAGTTACGCAATGGAATTAATCCTAAAACTTGTTGCAAAATACAGAGCAAGATACAGGAAACAAATTTTATTGTGAAGGTTGACAGCAATAGTTTTGCCAAGGCAACTAGAATAATCTCGCCGGCCGGCGCGATAAGTGGCAAGCGGTGGGTCGCATGTGCCGGTTAATGCGTAATTCGGTGCGAGGTTGAGTGCACAGTGCACGATGCACGGCCCACGTGCAGTGGAGGTCAATAGCTCGATGAATACGCGGTTGCACCCGCACCCGCACTCGCCGCCGCCGTCGCCGCTCCTCCGAGCCTTTGTCTACGTGCAATGTTGTTGCAATGTCAACATCGCTGATGCCAATGACTCAAATGACTTAGCGAACTTGCTACATGCATTATAACCGGTGCTCCAAATACATTGTAAATAGAGAAAGAAACTTTGTCATTGAACTGACTTGAACGGATACGTATATCGAAACGCATTAAAAGATAAACGAACTCTACATGCCATATCGTTGAAGTCTTTTCTTGAAAGTTGTAATTTAGCGGCAGTTTATTAGAACTCTACATTTATGATTTTCATAATATTTAAACGTATATTTTTCAAAAAGTTAATTTTTTAACAAAACTTAAAAAACAAAATATAAATTTTCTGTAATGTAGTAATGTACGTTCTAATTAATACTTAATTTTATGGGTTTTACTAACCTCGGCTGCAGGTGCGTGCACTTGGACGCGCAGTTCATCAGTATCGTGATCGTGCACCAGTACATCAGCACGCACTTCACGACCGTTGTACGTGAGGAAGACGCGCTGGCCGGGACGCAGTTTGACACCAGCGAGACCACGGAAACCTGGTCCTATAAGTTCCGCATCACGATATTCACGAGTCATTTTGCCACCGTCGAAGCGCACCGTGTACCTCGTGTTCGGTGTTAAGTTTATGCAATTATTGTTCTCCGGAAATGGTGCAGGTGTCTTCACGGCCTGGATCATACCAGATAAATAGAGTCCGTCATCACCAAGTGCCGCTACGCGCGTGCCTATGATGGAGCGCTTCGCGAGCCGCTTGCCGGTAGACATGGTGTTTTCAGTCCACACGAATATTATTATTTCTACACTTACGCTGTTCGATGGTCCACACTTTAACTAGCTCACAAGTTCACTTTAAATTTTCAAATCGCTCGACGTACTCGTTTTGCTGAAAAACCGTCACAGAATTTTTGAAAATTACGAGAATGTCGACGCGATTCCAAACGCTGGATGCGGTCCGGCTCCTCAGAAGGCCGAAGCTGAACGCGGGTCTCACGCGGAAACATAATACGAGGGCAAGGTCCTCGAGGATCGGGACAAAGGAAAACCCTTTCGCGGCAGTAAACTTCGCACGCAATTTCTCTACGGACGACCTCAATAGACACGGTTCAAACGAGAACTGGCGTGCGTGCGGCGCGATACCGGCCGGCCGGCGAGCGGGAGCGGCGACCGCCCATCTCGCTTCTTTGTTTTGATACTCAGCTGTTCGCAGGAAAGAGAGCCAAAGCGCGGGCGGTTTGTGCGAGAGCGAGTCGGACGCACTCGGCCGCCCTCGGCCGGCGAGTGAGGTTCGGGAGGGCTCGCTATTTTCAGCGGGCGGCAGCCGCCCACGGGCGACATTGAGGCGCGCCGGCACTGTTCGCACGTGGAGTGGAGGAACACTAACGGGATTGCACAACGCACCTCGCGACTCGCCGACATCGCGCCGGTGCGCTGCTAGTTTGCCGGCTAATGCGTGACACAGTTTCTATTCAGATTTGGGGTCGATTCAAATGTCAAGCAGATGCACCCCACTTATGCAACACTATTAACATGGTATCGTTACGATAACACTACCCACAAACTGACTATTTAATACTGACTGCTCAGGGCCACTGAAAGATGGACTGAAATCGACATTATAATAGTTATCTATCTATTTCATTTATTAATTTATTAGTCTTGAATTTGTTTAAAAAAATAAACCTCTAATATCAATAAATAAAAATGTATTTAATGCATAACTGAATGTGTACTTAAAACAACACATAAAACGTCAAGCGGTAACCGTTAAATGTCGTTTTCATTTATTAGCACTATGAATAGTGATCATTTTCCATTTAATGAAAGTGAAAAGAATTTGTCAGTTGCTCGCTAAAACGATATTGAAGTCTGTGAAGCTTAGTCGTCGTGAGGGTCAATCGCGTGAGGAGTTGCTTACGTAGCTAGGTATATAACTATTGTTATTATAACACTACAACAATGAATCACGACTGTTATGTTTAACAATAAGAACAAGAGCCCAAAAAACATCGTATTTAGTTACGAGTACCTACATTAAATAACACAGTTATGTGGTTTACAAACATAATTATCTTAAAATAATAGTTAACCAACAATAAATGATTTACCCAAAAGATAACAAAATCATAATGACTATTACTCAACCTCGTTACAAATTGATGACTTGACGACAAACGATGTTGGCAGCTTAACTAAGAGAGTAAGAAATTATTATTATTATAATAGTGCACAATATTACTCATGTCATGGACACTTTGTATCATTATCATGTCATGGTCTCACTAGGCACTAGTAAAATCAACTACAGTACAGTTTTTGATGATAATCTAAATATTTAGTTTCAAACCGTAAACGTTTCGTATATTATTTTGAATATTAGAGACTTATATAAGAGTTTTATTTATATTTTTAAACCGTTTAGGGTTTAAAAATAAAACTAATAAGTACCTAATATTAACATAGACGGTAAATCCTAAAGGCTATCTCTACCAGTTGACTTTAGCAGTACCTAATGTAGTAGGTAGTTAATGATCAATAGAGGCGGCACCAAAAAAATGTGAATAACAGAAACTCTACTATTAAGTGTAGATTAGCAAATCTCAATCAAATAAGTAGGTAAGTCTAAGGTAATGGATGGTGCTGACTCTACATTTCCGTCAATGCGATGTGACATTATTACATTTTTAATCTTCACGTATTCTGAGACTGGCACATCACTACATAGTATAAAACAAAGTCGCTTTCTCTGTCCCTAAATCCTTATGTATGCTTAAATCTTCAAAACTACGCAACGGATTTTGATGCGGTTTTTTTCAAATAGATAGCGCGATTGAAGAGGAATTTTTATATGTATGTATAAACGTTCACAGTTTTTCTGTAGTGTATTCAGTATCAGGATTGCACTCGTGCGAAACCGGGGCGGGTCGCTAGTAATATGTATGTATATATGAAAGATGTTATCAATAGTGCCGTATTTGGTACTCACTGCGTTAGCAACAACATGATCATTGCACTTTCCAAGTGCATCCGCGGAATATTTCCATATTTATGTCAAGAACTATAAATTCTAGGCGCTATCTCTACGTGGCGTGGTTTATACGCAGAGATTGGTATTAACGTGAAGTTACAGATGATCTATAATGCCATGCATATTACCTATATTAATTAAGTTATAAATAAGTACATAGTATAATATTTTAATTAAGCAATATAACTTTGCGTTGTAGAAAAGTAAAATGTAGAGATTAGAAATCATGAAGCAGAAACCATTCACAAGTAAGTAGCTAACATAGTGCTTAACTCCAGTAATTATTTATTTTACTTTAGTTGGGTAGACAGTAAAGACAGAATAATAGCTAACAGACTATTCAAATATTTATCAAAGATAACCACAAAATTTAAATTGTTGATCGCCAGCCAATGGTATCTAGGAGCCAGGCCATTCCAGGAAAAAATATTAACTACGGCAATGGTTATATATATTATGCTAACTTATAATGTCGAAGAATAAGCAATTTGCACAAGTATACAGTATTATTACAAGTTCTCTTGAAACACTTTAAAATCGTACTTTTTAATATAAACGTTACATAACTCGTGTTACTCCAATTATTGCGTCACGTGACTACGAATACTTTCAAAATGTTTAAGGTCTTTCAGTGAGATTTCGCAATATCAGGAATGTTTCAAAGAAAGATCACGTTCGTAAAATGAGCACGTTTTATAAAACGAGGTAAGCACGTTTTACTATCTGGGTTTTTCTTTAAAATATTTTAAAACATGCTTTACAAATTATTGTAATTTTAATTTATCTACTACACGATAGAAAAAGTTTTGTCAGGTATTTATCACAGTTCTAGACAATTTTCTACTGGATCATTTATCGACAGTCTATTATGTTTACTAGAATGGCATGGTTTATTGATATCACACAGAATTCTTCTAGCAAGTAATAATAGTACCTACCTACAGTGAGTTAGTGCCTATATGATACCAACAGACCGTAAATTGTGAAACTTTAATAAAAATTACGGTTGGAAAAATGCGCACGTAGAATTAAAATATCTGAACCTTAATATCAATTTTAAAAAAATTAACACAACACGTTGAACAATTGAATCGTCAAATAAAAAAAACATAATGAAACTTAGATAATAAATTATCATTTTATACATATACTAGCTGTGCCACGCGGTTTCACCCGCGTTAAGAATAGTAACGTAATGTTAGATAGCCTATATCCTTCCTCATGAATGTAGCTATCATATACAAAAAGAATTTTTAAAATCGGACCAGTAGTTTCGTAGCCCATTCAATACAAACAAACAAACAATGAAATCTTTCCTCTTTATAATATTAGTATAGATTATGGCAAAAATCTGGGACTTTTGAGGACCTCTTTGGTTTGTTATTATATTTACGATCAGCTGTTACATGGTTACTGGAATGTTCACAAAAAACGTCAACAAACCTGAACCACCGCACGGCGCACCGGGCGGACGAGTCCTTGCCTAGCCAGGTAACAAAAAACAAAACAGATTCGAACCCAAATAAGTTTTATTCCACATTCGATTGTATGCGGGCTCTTTTATTATAATACACCTATGAAAACTTAGGTATGATGATTTGGAACAAGCTATTTCCTACATTTTAACTTTTTACTGATATAATAGATTACTGATATAATGATCAATAGGTGGTAGAACTTGTGTGGTTCGACCGGGGAAGTACCACCGCTGCACCCATGTCTGCCGTGAAGCAATTCATTTGTGTTTCGGTAGAAAGGTGCAGTTCCCGGCCACACTTACATGAGGCGACCATTAGCCTCCGGGGTAGTGGCGCAACTACGAGTACATGCGACCTCAAGCAGGGCACGAGCCTGCTTGAGGTTGGATGTAATGTCCATGGGGGGCAGCGACGACTTAACACCACGTGGCCGGCATGCTCGTCTGCTACTTCATATCATAAATAAAAATACTTATTCCTTTTTTAAACGTATTTTTAAGTAGGTAGGTACATAGTATGAAATAGCTTAGCAGCAGGAGATAAAAAAAGTTACATGAGCAAAATAAAGCGAACGGAAAGTCAGTCAAAAACTTTAAGATTTCATAAGTTACACTACAAGTAAAACTACATTAAAGTTCATTAAATAGTTAAGTTAATAAATCTGTATACCTTACTCCTATAAAGATATTAAAATTTACTTTTCTAATACAGAGATAGGTACGCACATTACGTCAAGTTCATTGTTATTTCTATTTCGTAATGTTTTGATATTTTTATCATTTCACAATCTTTGTAATTGAGGGGCTATTACGAAATCTGTTTATATATTAATTATATAGGTATGTACATAAGCGTAACATGATTGTGTTCAAAAATTATCTTTCGACACACATCTATTTATTTATTCCAAAATGTCTACTCAGTTTTTGGCTTTGCCAATACTTTTTATGATTGCTTAACTAATTGTAAAAAAGATCGGCCGATTCACCGCTTGTTTATAGATTGCGCAATCGATTCTTCTTTGATTTTACACAGGTCAAAGAAACGCCAATAAATCTTTTGAACGCAAAAGTTAGATATTAGGAGTGCTGGAACTGTTTAAATAAATTGTATTAAGCTTAAGAACAGTCATTATGTGATGTACCTTGAATAAAAATACTATAAAAATAGGTACAAAGCTTAATTTTTTGTTTTTTAGTTTGATATAAATAAGTCACTTCTATTAGTAAGTATGTATTAAAACATGTCTTTAATTAATTATATTATAATTTTTTCAAGAACAAGAACATGCCTGCAACCCTTTTTTTTATGTCCCACTGCTGGGCACGAGTCTCTCCCCACAACCGGGAAAGGCAAAAACATACTGGATGGAATTAATAAAAACCGAAATCTTAAACTATGTACTTATAATGGTAATGAATAAGTTTTAAAACAATTGGCATAATTATACATTTGCAGCGCCTCGCTACCTACTCACTACTTAATTATGTAATAGCTGTTGCTGCTGTTGGTATGCGGAAGAATATTTTATGTAAATGGAAGTGTAGGGACTCATTTGTTTTGAACTACATACATACATTAAGTAAATTAGTAATGAACAAAGGCATACGGCCCTTGAAAAGCATTTAACCAAATACACGGTCAAGATCGCTTCAAAGTCACACCTTGTTTTATGTAGAGTAGTATTATTTTGAAGAAACAAAATGAAGCGTAGGTTTGTTAACTGTATATTTTTATTTATTTATTTTTCTAAGTCTATTTCTTAGTACCTATTAATTGCATAAAAGGTACAGATAACAAAATTAACTGTATTCGTATAGTTATGCGTGAGATTTTGCGCGATAAACGTTAGAAGTTCAAGATAAAATATACGGACGGTATGTGATGTGAAATAAAACTAAGTAATATAGAATAACTTACACACACAATAAATTGAGTGGCAAAGTCTATTTACTTTACAAAGTATATCATGGCAACTTTGAGCAGTCTGCTTATTGCCTTCAACCCTTTATGTCCCACTGCTGGGCACGGGTCACTCTCCACAACCGGGGAGAGCCTGGAGCGTATTCTACCACGCTGCTCCCATGCTGATTGGTGGAGTCTGCTTATTAGAACTTATTAAGTAGAGTGTAGACTGCCCAAACATAATATCATATCTATAAGCAAGTGGTGAAAGTTGGAAGGGTCGTTGTAAAGTGACAGTTTTATAGTAAAACATATTGTGTGTTAATACTGTCAACGACTGATCTGTACTTGTATTGTACTGAACTTGTACACAAGCAATAATGTTAAACAAATAATCAATAAATTAACCAAGTGTTGCTTAAAATAGGACATGGTGACCGCGTTATAAATAAAACACCCATGAAAAAAGTTTTTCTCTGGCAGTTTTCCACAAGGAGGGACCTAGTTAAAATGTAACGGCAAGAACGCTGAAGCCGATAGAAATAGCACAGTGAACGTCGTCGTACCTATCTTTATAAACCGCATGAAAGATAAGGGTACTGCGATTGAGAAACCGCGATTATTTCGATGGTTACGGAACAGGTTTCCAATGAACCGTAACCAAAACAACAATAGCTACCTACGAGTACGTTGATAGTGGGGCATTCTGTGGCATCTCGGAGTTCACAACACATTTTAACAACGAAAAATAAAATGATATCAATTTTTTTAAATAAACTTTTCAACTGCGTAAGACCAAAATATTAGGTACATTATTATACTTAAAGCATCACATCTTTTTTATTTAAATGCATTACATTATGATACCAGCTTACTACAATTTTATTATTGACTAGCTATGCCCCCCGGTTGCACCCGCGTTAAGAATTGCAACGAACACTTGATAGCATATAGCCTTCCTTGATAAATGGACTATCTTATACTAAAAAAAATTTTCAAATCGGTCCAGTAGTTCCTGAGATTAGCGCGTTCAAACAATCAAACAAACTCTTCAGCTTTATATTGTTAGTATAGAAGTATAGATTGTAATGTAAGAGTTACTCGAAGATATTTCTCTAGTTAGAGATATAGCATTTTCTGTTTGGCAACGTTTTATACATTAGTCGGACTTGCCTTTCGTTATAATGTAGGTACATGGTAATGCTCGGTACTATGATCAAAAGTACGAGTAAGTTCAAAAAGTCTTCGGATTTTTTACTATGAAGTAAACAATGAATCAAATCATTTACGATTGTTAAGTTAATTTAAGCTCTTTTACACAAACTGAAAAAAAAAATTACAACTTCGGACTAACTTTATGTATTATGACTTGAGACTTTTTTAATTCACGTAAATTATTTCAACGAAGTACCTCTGTATAGGAAAAATAAAAAATTAAATAATATTTAATTTAAAAAAGAATGCCAAAATTTTTTTATTGGAAATATTGGAGGCGCCGGGTATCGATCCCGGTACCTCTCGCATGCTAAGCGAGCGCTCTACCATCTGAGCTACGCCCCCGTTATACTTTCAATACAAAATTCGTGTTCATTTGATAGTAACGTAATAAAGAATCATACTACGTACAATTATAGAGGTCAATGCACATATGGATGGTATACGTACGAAATTTGTGGCTCATTTTTATTATAATAATTTTAATGAGATATAAAATTGCGCAATAAACATAGTTATTAGCATTTCATGTACTTACCATTTTAATGACATTATGAAAGTAATCAGCAGTAGTCACAATACGTAGTTGTGACGCGGTAACCTTGGACAACATTACTTATAGTAAATATATAAATAATGTAAGACAAACGGAGCAAAATACTTGGGCCATATTAGGAATACTTACTTTTATTCTTACATTCTCAGTTTCCTTTTGTTTTCTAGCTTTCAAACTCATAAGAAGCAAACGTAAGGCAAAGATAGATAGGCAGGAGTTATCTATCTAATCATTGTGCTTCTAGTACATAACTGTCAAAAGATTAGACTCTAAGCTAGCCTATATCATCTTTCCTTCATCATACCACTTTGCATAGCACTATTATATAATTTACATAAATTTTACGCAAACTTTAAATGAACATGCGATGCGAATGACATGCTGACGACACCACTAACATACTGCGAACGCCAAAATATAACACTTCATATATTGTATAGCTGCTAAATCTACTAATACATAAAACAAGCTATTTGTGTTGCACATAAATTTATTAAAAAAAAAATATTAACAAAAATATACTACTAAGCTAAAACTAAATAAATTTTAAAATCAAAATATATACTAAGATATTGCTCTATTGTAAGATCACCAAATTGTAATGTGAAAGTGCCTACCAACCAAATAATAAAATCTTGCAATACCTATACCTACCTATATTTTTAAGGTTTTAAAATAATTAAAGTATTTCTGAGTAATACGTTTTATCAATCATTATATACATTTTACCCTTTATTCGCCTTAAATTATATGAAAATATAAATAACGATAGTAAAAATATATCATAATAAAAATACAGACTAAACATAATATTAAAGTAATATTATAATCAACTGTAAGTAAATTTTGACAGGAAATTGTATGTAAAAAGAGTATTTTCATAACATATTGTTATGAAATCGATCAACTTCATCATACAATCGATTTCATTAAAGTAACATTATTATTAAATTATTGTATGTATAAAAAACATTTAAATTGGGAAGCAGAATTAAACTTCACATGTTGCATAGTAACACAGTGAAGACTTAAACAGTGTTTTTTAAATACTTACACAGTAAGAAGTATATCCTGCTATTTGGGTAAAAAGAAAACCCTATTGTGATATTAGAGCATTTGTTATCCATTGAAAACTTTGGTACCAATAAAACAAACGAACACATTACAAAACCATATTATCTGAGTTTAATGACCTTTTCTTTTCATATCTGTTCCCCCTCTAATGTGACCACTTGAGCGCCTTTGCCGACCGCGTCGCCCACTTTGAGCGATGCTATCGAAGCTACCACGCCGTCCCGCGGCGATCGCACCACGTACTCCATTTTCATTGCTATCACCACGAACAGAGGTTGACCTTTCGCCACCTGGAAGTAGTTAGAGCTTTGAAGACTAGGTTTGCACAACACTTTTTATGTCCCAATGCTGGGCACGAGCCTCTCCCCACAACCGGGGAAGGCCTGCCTTTTTCGCCTTTTTATCTTATGAGCTTGCTATAGAATTTTTGCTTTTTTAACTTGAGAGTTCTTTTAGCGACTTTTACCTTATCACCCTTGTTGATGAGTAGTCGTTCTAATATGCCGGGTGTGGGAGAGCTGGCGCTGTCGGCCGACGCCTCCACTCCGCCCGCCGCCTGGAACTTCGCCCGCGGCAACCTCACTACTGTTTGACCGTTCTGAAACAACATTTTGTATCAGAGAAATAGACTATTTTGTTATTAAAAGTTTCGTTAGAACACATTTATTTTATTTCACTCTTCGTTGTAATTAGAGCGATCTTGGAATAGGCGACCTTATTGCTGTACATTTTCTACGAGGATGCAGGCCACCTGATGTTAAATGGTCACTAAAACCTATGTTTTTTTTGTTGTCCTCTTTTGTATAATTTTTTAAATCAATAGTGAATGGTGTCCACATCCCTAATAACTCACTCACCTCATCATATACATGCACTTCCTGGTCGTAGGTCAACAACCCAACATTGCTGGTCTTGTCTCCTAGCTTTGTGATGAGCCTTAGTCCCTGCTCAGTGGCTTTTAGGGACCCTTCCACCTGCCTCCAGTCTCCATTGTTTACTTTCACTAGATATGTGTTCGGCGTCTCTTGGTACTGGACAGTTACTTTGACGTCTGTGATAACAATTGAAAAAATATATATATTTTGTTTACTTCGTAACGTGTCAATACGTCAATATTTAATTTAGTAGTTTTTAAATTAGACTGTATGATATACCTCCTTGAAATATAATAACATATTTATTGTTCTGTTCGACCGAAAAAAACAGATCATATTTTTGCGACCTCAATGCTAAATTTTTTAGCAATGATAGTCGATATTTTATCTGTGGTAAATAGGAAGAGCCATTATTAGGGTGACACGGTAAATATGATAGTCATATCATAACGGTATTGTTATTAGTATTGATACAGTAAAAATGTGGTTACTTTTTATAGTTATTATATTAGAGTAACTAATACCTTTGTCATCGAAAGAGAGAGTCACTGTCTTCTCTAGTTGGAAATTTTGTCTCCAGGCAGATGGCGATACCGTGATGCCTTTCCATGTGTCATTTGAAACTGAGTTCCTCTGTGAGTATATCAGCTGTGGACAGAAAATCCCGTTTCTTAATTTTAAGTTTTATTATATAATTAAATAGCGACCAGCCCGGCTTCGCACGGGTGCCTTGCTGATACTAAATACACTAAAGAAAAACTGTGAATGTTTATACATATAAACCTTCCTCTTCAACTCTATCTATTAAAAATAACCGCATCAAAATCCGTTGCGGAGTTTTAAAGATTTAAGCATACATATTGATATAGGGACAGAGAAAGCGACTTTGTTTTATACTATGTAGTGATTTAACATTATTCGCCTATTTCTTTTATAAGTCGCAGAATGTAACTAACTTTTATGCTGTAATGGCCACTTCAGTTAATTGTTTCAGGCATTACTTTGCGAAAGTCCATTGTTGGTGTATGATTATTCTAATTGTGTTTGCATGTGCATGCATTTTATCAGGGAGGAAGTTTTAACTTCAAACTTTAATTCATTTAATGCATTATAAAATATTTTCTAAACGGTCAGTGCTTTACTCAAAGCTTGATCGGTGTAAACAGGGCCTAGCTTTTCACAGTTCAAGAGGGATGTACTCACATGTCCCAAGGCAGCTTGGATGGCGCGTTCCTCGCTGAGTTCCGAGTCAGAGCGCGGGAACAGTTCAGCCTCGTGTTGCGGTATGAAGGCAGTGTGCACGTCGCCCGCTACGAACGCACTCGCACCGCTCAAACGTAACAAGAAGTTCACGTTTGTTTCTAGACCGGCTACCTGGGATATAAATATGTCAGGATTATTATTAGCAATGCGTAGTCTGACATTTGTATCTCACACTAATTGGTCATCTTTGTATTTTGGGCCAGGAAAAAGTGAGAATAAGCTCTTTTTGTAGCCCCACACCACACTATCACATCGAGTGTTTACATATCTACTTTTTAATTTAATTAATTAATAATAACGCTTTACATTCATAGGCTTCACATCAGGACTCCCTGTGTCGTGGGTGCCATGAACACATACAAAGCCAATTACACAAACCGGGGATAGAAATCTAAATTCAGCATTTGAATTTCTGCCCCATTATCCATTGAACCCAGAAATTCGAATGGTGATCCGGCATGGTAACAACTTAACCACATGGCTCGTTATAATGGCTTGAGCCAGCTACATAATACTAATTGTCAACAGCATAACATTTCATTGTAACTCTTGACTAAAATGAAGATGTACCTGGTACTCAGACAGCTTCCCTCTGGTCTTTGCTAACGCTTCGTTCCTATCTCGACCCCATACAACTAGCTTGGCTATCATGGGATCGTAATGGACTGATACTTCTTGACCTTCCCTCACTCCTGTCTCTACCTGTAATACAAAAGCAAATAGCGTTATCTCTCTGTAACCTAATGCGTTGCTAATTTAATTAACGGGCTGTAAGTTATGACATTTTTCTAATAAACAAACTTCATCTAAAGTATTTAAATTAGGCTACGAATTACTTCGAATAAATTGTTGCAAGAAGTCAGACTCGCAACATTCCCTTCTCGTGTAGTAACGGTTCTTAGGTGAGGGGTAGTCACTCCAATACATGGACACAGATGTTCAAAATGTAAATGTTCTTTTTGCTACTCTTAAGGACTGAGATGGTCGTCTTAAATAAAGAGTTTTCAGTATCCGCAATTCTCCAACCGCAGCAGAAGATCTTGACACAAGACTTACTTTATGGCGGAGGTACCTCTACGTTCGAACTGAACACGTTCTGTCACCTGTGTTCTATTGTAATACTTACTCGAACATTCTCCTCCGGCGTGGGCTGCGTCAGCCTGTGCAATGTGCCCGCTCGTGGCAAGAAGCCCGCACGTGGTTCTTCGGCGTATATGCGACATTCTACGGCGTGGCCGTTCCGAATTATCTCCTCCTGAGTTACTGGCAACGGTTCACCGGCAGCGACACGAAGTTGCCACTCTACTAAATCAGTCCCTGTGATGTAAGATTCGTTTTAATAAATTTTCATATTAGATACTTTGTTTGTAAATATTAGGTAGGTTCTTTGTGTTTTTTATCATATTTTTATTATTAACAAACCATTTCTTATTTAACTTATGTTAGTAGATAGTATTTTTGGCATCCGCCCCTACCAAAAAAAACACAAGAACTTGACCCTAGATTTACGGCGAATTTTGAGAGCGTCGGTGGTATTTATATAGTTCTACAACCTAAGAGTGTGGTGTTACACTTACCGTCAGGTAGCCTGTAAGCACGTTTTCTACTCATTAAAGATAATAAAAACTTACCAGTGATCATCTCAGTGATGGGATGTTCGACTTGCAGCCGTGTGTTCATTTCCATGAAGTGGAACTCGTGCGTGCGACGGTGTAGGATGAACTCAACGGTGCCGGCGCCCACGTAACCGACAGCTTTGGCCGCGCGAACTGCCGCTTCGCCTATAGCCCGCCGTGTCTCTTCTGATAGTCCTGGCTGAATTGTATAGTTTGTGGTGTAATGGTTATTCGAAGGGTCCCGGGTTCGATCCCCGGCGGGCAGAAATTTAAATGATGAATTTAGATTTCTTTTCCTGGTCTGGGTGATTGTGCATTTGTCTTTGTATGTGTCCATGGCACCTACGACACAGGAAGGGGCTGTAAGTGTGAAGCGTTATATTTTATTTATTTTATATAGTGGTATTTATCATTAATACTTTTTTTCGTATCGTAACTTTTTTGTATAGGAAAAGAATCGCAATTTCGACAGCCAAAATCAATTTGTATGTTTGTTAATACCTGGCTTGCGTCATCAGGAACATGTAAAAAAGGATTAGCAAAATCAGTTTAGTCTTTCTCGAGTTTGGCATATAGCAACACATTCATATATATAGTTATTCAAATATAGTTAAATCTACTGTAAGAATAATATATTATGTATTCTATTTAGATATATAAAAATATTGTTGAAACCATACAGCTGGTGCTTCCTCAATAATTTTCTGGTGGCGTCGTTGAACAGAGCAGTCTCTTTCGAATAGGTGGACGGCATTTCCATGCATATCTGCAAACACCTAGAATAGAATCATGATAATTATTATGTCCGCCGGCTTTTTTCTCCCGGCCTACCTTAGCCAAGGGCGCCTAAAGCCGATGTACCTAGTTATTTGACGTTCATCCAGAGTATACGTGTACCTTATGATGAATAAAAATTTTGAATTTGAATTTGAATGCATATATATGATTTAATGTTTTAAATTGATGTTTGGGATGCTGAACTGATCAAATTGTTGAGTGTTTAAATAAGTTTATCTAAGTGAAATGGAGGACTACAGACAGAAAATGTAATAATATCATCTGACTTACAATTAAACACTATATGAATATCCCTGTCTTTACAATGCTTACCTGAACTTCAACATGCCGTGGATCTGTGATATATTGTTCTAAAAGCATGTTGTCATCGCCAAATGATTTTAATGATTCCCTTTTTGCTGATTCCAATTGTGGCAAGAAGTCAGCTTCTGTCATGGCTATCCTCATACCCTGAGGAATAAAATAAAATATTTGATTGCAGGCATCCATAAAAACAGATGGATTTAAGAATGTAAGAAAATCCTGAGTATTGTAGAATTTCTGCATTAAAATCTTATAGAGCAAAAGCCCGAGACAGTTAGACCTTTGTTATTTTATAACAGCTGAAAGTTCCTCTGTGTATGTCAAATTTGGATGATGGTTACTTTGGCAGGTAGGTAACAAATGGATATAAAATTGTACCATGAATATGTCAAAGTATTTTTTTAATAATTTCTTCAAAATTATATTCGAAATGATTTTATCCATTGCCAGACACTTAGTACAGTCGCAGCTCTCTGTCAGATACACATAAACCTTAACAAAAACCAGACAACAAAGTCAATAAAGATACTTTTAATGAGCTGTTAAAATATAACTCCATTATACATTATAAATGAGAAATAAAATGAAAAAAAAAAAAATGTTGATGAGGCAATTGAATGATTTTTATATTGTTTATTTGATTATTAAAATGCAATTTGATCACCCTTATAGTCATTCCTTTTTTAAAATAACACATGATAGTTATGACGTACACAATTTTTTTATTATTAACTTAAGATCTACCTTGCCACCACCACCTCGAACAGCTTTAATCATAAGAGGGAATCCTATCCTCTGTGCCTCTGCTTGCAATTTTTCAATGCCTTGCCCTTCACCATGATAGCCCTTTACAATAGGCACCCCTGCACTGGACATGATGGCTTTTGATGTACTGAAAATTTTAACACAAAACAAATTGGCACTTCATTAAAATAATACATAATTTTCAAACATTTAATTAGTTTTGTGTATATTATTTGTATGTATTAACAATTGTATATGTTTTTTAAGTATCCCACTTTATGTAAGCAGTATTGAATAGTGCAAACAGTTGTGAATGGATACTTTCTGATGCCCCTCCCTCACACACTTCTATTGAAAAAACATTTTCATAAATTATGTGTCTTTAATAAAGTATTCTTCAGTTGAATTGATTGTCATTTTTTATTGCGAGTTCTATTATATTTTCGATTTATGTACCTTTTAATGCCCATATCTCTGATGGCAGAAGGTGGAGGCCCAATGAAAATAATGTTTTCCTTGGCACAACGTTCACAGAATTCTACATTTTCGGATAGGAAGCCATAGCCTGGATGTATAGCTTGGCTGTTTGACTTTTTAGCCACCTCTAGAATCTTTTCTGCATTGAGATAACTTTGTGTTGACGGAGCTGGTCCAATGTGATAAGCTTCATCTGCCTTTGATATAAAAAATTATTATAAACTTAAATTCAAATACAATCAAAGTTAACACTTATATTTAAAAAATAATTATCATTATCTGTTACTCATTATTTACAATCTGTTATTCCAAACACAATATCACCTTAATTGACTAAATACTTTATATTCTATACTTCTTTACCATTTCAACATGCATTCCATGTTTATCAGCTTCAGAGTACACTGCAACTGTCCTGACACCAAGTTTTTTAGCTGTTCTCATAACCCTGCATGCTATTTCTCCTCTGTTGGCAATCAGAACTTTATCTATGTTGCGCTTTTGCACTTCCTTTAATACTTGTCTTCGGGCATGGTTAAATCTCAACCCATTCAAATGAGGAGTGAAGAAGCTATAATTGATGACACATTAAATTATACAAATGTTGGATGCTTGTCACATTATTGGTGATTTAGCATACATACAATAATACAATACTATAATACTACTATAATATAATGCGTGGCATAAACTAGTTGCCCGAGTTTGCATGAGTAAATATTGCGTTTATTAACTCCTTGGCTATAAAATAACTAATTATTCAAAAATATTTACAATAATTATGTACATACCAAATGTCATATAGTCGCCTTAAATAAGCCATCCCTTAAAATGAACTGTTTTGGAATTAATTAAATCACAGTTTTACTGTTTCTTATCAGCAGGTAGTAACATAGATAAAATTCGTCAGTTTGGTTGGCGCGCCTCTTTCAGCCCCACACAACATACTAATTAATACACTGATAACGCCGAAACCGCAACGTAACTGGTCACATATGTGCCCAATAATATGTCTTTCGTCATTCATGATTTTATTTTTCGCTCTTATCATGTTAATCGTTTGCATTATTAATTAAATGTCGCTCTCGCTAGTCTCGCTAGTCTCGCTACTCGCGTCTCGCTAATCTCGCTATTACGTTACCTACATACGTGATAGGTCGTTGTTTATTTATGACATTTTTGACAGACATGACATGACAGCATTGACATTGACAGCGACTCAGCAGCATAGTTCAAAGAGTATAGGTAGATATGAGTAACATTAAGTATTCTATGAGTATAGTAGAGGATAATAGTAGTATGAGTAAAGTAGAGGAAAGCAATGAAGACATATTAGAAGATATTGTATTTATGTCAGCGGACGCGGCAGTGGTGGGTGGATGATTGGCGGTAATCTTCTATCTTATTAGTCTTAGAATCTTATTAGTAGAATTATCTTCTTAGTCTGTGCCACATCTATGTAGTCTGTGGACGTAGTACACCTATGACAATCTATGTATTCTGTGGCTCTTGAGTAATGACAATATTGACAATGACGGTTGGCTTCTGTTTTGTAGTTTAAATTAACGAACCGCAACGACTGAAATAAATATACTTTGTTATTATGTATTTATTAATGTTCCTGTTCCGTTCTTATTAAGTTTCTATGTGCATTAGAAAGTTCCTAATTGTTTGATTGTCTTAAGTAAAATATTGATAGGTACAATGGGGATTAAAGGATTATGGACTGTGCTAACGCCATATAGTGAAAAAAAGTCTCTTCATGAAGTAAGTAAAGTAGATAAACATGAAAAGTATTTTTCATTGCTTAGCTATAAATTAAAATAGCTTTCGTAGAACCTTTATTTTTAAAGCTTGCAAAACTTGAGCCTACTTACAAGTCTGACGCTTTGGTATTACCTAAGAAGTTTAATATAACTATCTAAAAACACTTAAAAAATCTTTACCTAAAAACAATTTTTCTCTCTTATCATAGCAAATAGATAATTAACTTTAAAAAAACTTTATTAGTTTGTAAAGTCACAACATGCATATATTATGTTTTATAATTTAACAGTAAAATTACTGTATTAAGTAAGATAAAAGATAGAATCTTAAAATTGAGTATTTAAGTTCTTACGTTTATCGCAGATCAGAGGGGAAACTTTAGCAGTTGACCTAGCGGGATGGGTCTGTGACAGTCAAAATGTTACTGATTATTACATACAGCCTAAATTGTATCTGAGGTGGGTATATAGTAATTTATGCTAGTTTAGTCTCTTTAAGTTGAATTTTAAAATTAAAAAACGATTCTACTGTTATACATGCTACAGTCCTATATGCTACAAAAAAGAAAACTTTTAAGTTTTCTTTTTTAATTATAGAAGTGCAATAAGTACAACATAATAAATTATTAAATATCATATAATATGGTAAAAAATGTTGCTATAAGTAGTTGTTTTGTGGCAGCAATTAATTATTATTACAAACGTGTATATTACATTTTTTTGTTACAGAAATCTTTTTTTTAGAACTGCATATTTAATTCTAGCAGATATTAGTCCTATATTTGTCCTTGAAGGGGATGCTCCAGAACTTAAAAGGGATGTCATGGCAGCCAGGAATGCTATACAATTCTGTGGTGGAGCCCCTAAATCAGATAAGGTCACAAACAAACAACCTAGCGTGTCTCGTAAAAGATTCAAGGGGGTACTTAGGGAAGTTAGTACATTTTCACTTTGTATTATACAGAGTTGCAAGGTTTAGGCCTTATTGAATCCTTTTCTTGCTTGTCACAAATATATACCTATTACAATACAATTACAATATAACAAAAAAGGATTAAAACACTCCAATACAATGTTAATCTTAATCGTATTGTTTGTTTAGCTTATGCTTATGTAATTAATGTGGCTTATTTGTTCTTGCAGTGTGAGACTCTTTTGAAAAGTATGGGTGTTCGATGCATTAAGGGGAGAGGAGAAGCTGAAGCTACCTGTGCCAGGCTGAATGGACAAGGTGTTTGTATTTATCCAAGAATACATACTTTTGTTGCTATAAACTATATTGCCTTGTGTAGTTGCCTGAATTATTCTTATTGTTGTTCATTATTTGTATGTTATACAAAACAATGTTAATAACTAAAATAAGGCTATCGCATATTGCTTGACGCTTTATTTATATTATATATTATAAATATTATAATATAGGCTTTATAGGGTATATAGGTATATTTGAGTTAAGTCAAAAACACATTTTTTACTCATATGGTCATGTCATATTAAATAGTTGCGTGACCGCATTGAATTTTGTTAGTGCTTGCTTTATAGCTGGGCTTTTTGCTAGTTTATGAACAATTTATTTATGCAACTGTGTAACTTCTCTTTTTAATTAGCTAGTAGACGCAGTTATTTCACAAGATTCTGATTGCTTCGCGTATGGTGCTCGTCGTGTCTACCGGAATTTCAGCGTGTCGAGTTCAGCGGGTGGAGGCGCAATGCAGGGTTCCGTAGACTACTACGATGCTGAAAAAATGTACCAAGACAATGGTTACTTTTATTTAAATCTTAAATTTTTGTTTGCTTTGGTTCATTTCTGTCGCAGAATAATGAAATTATTTAGGATAATATGATGATGTAAAGTTCCGAATAGAAGGTAATGTTTAGTATTAAATTTAGTACCTACTTTAACTAGACGTTACTAGATAAGAGATTTATGACACCCATAATCTTCCGAGTTCGGCGACCCCTGAATTTTTCATTTCTCTGCAACGTGTTAAAATTTAAAATACTTTGATAATAAAAAAAGACTAATAACTTTTGATATATTGCTTAATTCTTATACTGGCTGTAAGTTTGTTATATTTTCGATACCCATATTCTTATTTTTAGGTTTCGGTCGCAAGAAAATGGTTGCTCTTGCAATACTATGCGGATGTGACTATGGTGTTGGCGCCTGTGGCACTGCAATTAATACTGCACTGTCCTTTTTGCACACCATACCGGAAGACCAAATTATAAACAGGTATTTTTTTCTATGATAATACGGACTAGGAAATTAGATTGCAAATGTTTAAATTGGTATACATATATTTATTTAATTTAAAGTACGTTAATTGCACACTCAATATTTTATTACAACACGCAAATTGACAATTAACAATATTGTTCACCACTAATTGGCCTACGTAATTTAAAATAGGTATGGTAATTCGCTTGTGGAGTTTCGGTTTGATTGTCATTACATCCAAACGTTATTATGTAATACAGGTTCGAGATTGGTTAATGATATATGAGATTGGTTGTAATTCTACCCAACTTTGTTTTCCCAACATTGTTACTGTAATGTGTACTCAGGACCGAACTTCAATCAATTGGTTAATATTTGATTTTACTTACATTTCATACAAAGTTCATCTGAGTGTGTAGCGATATATTCGTATATTTGAAATTGATGTTAGGTAAGTATGATACACTTTACATTAACTAGATATACATTACGTGAAGTGTTGTTTAAGGGAATGGATTATTTGCTTTTACATATTATAAGCAGGGGTCGGCAACAAGAGGCCCGTTGGCCTCATGCGGCTGTAGACCATATATTATGTCTTGTGGTTCGAGGTGGTTAGAAAATCAAAGTCCCAAAAATAAGAATGTTTCTTAAATGTGGTTGTTTGATTATAAAAACAATGTTTACGCATTTATAATATCAATGGCATGCCTTTAACTCGGTTTTATCACTATGCGGCCCACTTTAGTTTAATTTGTCACTATGTGGCATTTCCAAGTATTTGTCAAAAGGTTGTCGACAGCTTATTCAGCCGGCATATGAATAAGCCAGCATTTTAGTCAACTATGTCAATTTATGTAAGTATAAATTTGCAGACTAATAAATTGGGTTAGCGAACCTATGTTTTACGAGGAACAGTCTCGCTGGGCTTCGGCGCCTGGTCGATGCGACAGATGCGGTCACGTCGGCCGCACTCACGTCAAGAAGGGTTGCCCCGTCTGCGCTACACACCGCGGCTGCGAAGATAAAGGGCATAAGTAAGTACAGAAATGAACAACATTTATTCAAAAAATACACACTTACTACAACCTAAAACTAATACCGTAATATTGGAGCAATGTAGGAATAGTAATGAATAAATAATAATAAAAAAAAACAGTTTAGGAATAGGAATTACACGGAAACCATTCGACACTTTTTTTTCCGATCCGATCTGTTTATTTTATCAATTGTTGTCGATATTAAAAATCAGCTTTTGGTAGTCGTTAAAGACATTTACATTTGATATTTAAATACCAACTTACTGTGAGAACGCAGTAACGAAGGGAAAGGACCGAGAACCAACCCAAGAAGGGTTAAATTGTCCTATTTGCGCAACTAATCAGTGCAGTGACCGAACATAATTTTATTATATCTACAAAATCAAGAGGAATATTTGTTGATCAGATTTCAAATAATTTCGTTATTCCGTTCGTCTGTCTATCACAGACTAAATCCCAAAAATGGTTGTTTTAACATATCATGTGTTACTTGGATTACTTCAATAATAAATTGATAAAAATATTTATAAGGAAACGCTAATACAAGAAACCTCTAATAGCCTTATTTTGTTCTATTGAAAAAATGGTAATACATTTATGTATTACCATTCAATAGTATCATCGTAGAGATAATTTTTAAGTACCCATTACAATGGATTCTGCCAAGTCATCAAACATTTTACATTAGACAACTCGCCAGTAGATAATAATTTCATTGGCAGGGCAAAAGTAGCAGAAGTGAAACGTGAACTGTCGCTTCGCAATCGGGCTCTCTCATCTGGAATGCCGTTTCCCGAACCCAAAGTTATGAAGGAATTCTTAGATGGAACCACAGAAGATATAGATCTGAACGCGTTGAAAATTCCCGTCCCAAGTTTAATTCAATTTGTGGTATTTGTCTTCATTCATTTCAATACTGTTGTCTCAATTATGAAGTTTCGATTGAACCAGATTCTATTATATTGGCTCTTGGAAGCGATGTTTTATGGATACTCAATGTATCGCAACGGCTTAATGTTATAACTTAGTAGTTATTTGCGATTGAGTTGATAAGGCTACTCTTAACAACTTACATGCTTAGCACTTAAAAAAGGCGCTAAAAGAGCTCTCCTTCAAAGCGAGAAACTCATTGGCGACTCTCCTGGTGTTGCCATATTCATAACTGGTGGTGACCACTTTTACCACCCGCCTGCCTGTCTGCTAGGTTTAGTTTATTAAAAAAAAGAAAATATAGTTAGGATTACTGCTTGGGAAATATTATTTGTTCTTTTTATTTTACAGAAAATAATGACAAACAAATTAGGCTGGTCCGAAAGATACTGCGTCGAGAAGTTTTTACCGCTGCTTACTAAATGGCATTTACAAGATTGTGTTCCCTGCAGAACCATAAAACCGATTGCAATTAAGAAGAAAAGGAATCCTAGAGGCGAGTATCTCGTCTAGCAAACTGTTGGAGAGATGAACTGCAATTATGAAATCCACCTCCACCATTTTGTTGTTTTCGTTGGCTTAAAAATTTTAGGTCGTATTGAAAGCATGTTTTGAATTCTTGCAAAAATCTTAACGGATATTATAATTCTTACAGGTATCCCGAGTTATGAAGTGGTCTGGGCTGACATCGATGGTCAATACAACGCGTTGATTCCCGATGATCAATTTGAAGGCAAGCAGCACTATTATTACTAATTAAATTAAAATTTCGAGGTTACTATGGAAATACTATACAAATATAATATTATACAAACACCATGAAATCTAAATTCATCGTTTTATCGTTTATACTTTTGTTCCGCTGGGAATGGAAATCAGGACCCTTTGAGTGGCAGATCGGCATGGTACCTATTACACCAAACGGGTCGTCAAAATGTCAAATGTGTTGTTTTTTTAACAGGAGATGACTTCACCGCGCCATGGACAACTGTTGAGCGTCAAGATCTCATTAGGAAGTTCTATCCAGACCTCGTGGAAACCTACGAGGAATCCATTAAAAAACCACTTAAAGTTAAGAAGAGTAAAGGAAGAAAGAAAAAAGATAATGAAAATCAAAACAACGAAAACGTTAAACCTAAAAGGAAATACACTAGAAAAGTAAAGGCTGTTAAAGATTTAGCAATGCAGACACTTAATGATTCGATGAGTAAATTAAACTTAACTAAGAAAGACTCAGAACTTAATTCAAGTAAGGTTCATAATGTAAGTGTTTCAGTAAATAAACTAAAAAGGAAGCTGAAAAACACTTCAAAAAGGAAACAACAGAACACAATTGAAAGTTATGTAGTTCGTAAAAAGATTCGATTGAGTAAATCAATGCAATCAATGAATAAAAGTCTTAAAAATTTATCAGTTATAAATCAAGATTGCAATAATTTTCGTTTCGAATATGATAATTATGAAAACAAAAATTTTAGTGATGTATTAAGTAATGACGATATTAATGTAAATTTTGCTTTAAATGATAACAATAAAGGAAATATAGACTGTGATAATATTTTAGATTTGTATAATAAAGGTATAGAAGATAATAGCGAAAGCGATCACTCTGGTATAGTAGATCAAATAATTTCTAAAGCACCTATAGTCAAAACAGCTAAAGTAAATAGTAATTTGGTTAGACTCATATTTAAAAATAACTCGACGCCAAAAAAGACTTGCGTTAATAAAGTATTGATGAAGAATAATTGCTCCACTCCCAAAAGTAGTCCGTTACATAGAACCTTTGTTCGCCATAGTACTGATAATCTTTTTGATTCCGTTATTAAAAAGGAGGGAAGAGACAGAATAAGCAATTTTTTTGATAAATTAAGTGATCATAGAGACGCTTTTGAAATGTCTGTTGAATATATCTATAATAATAGTATCATTAATGTAGATTGATTTAAAAACAATTGTAGATACATACTTAAAAATAAAATAATGTTTGTATTGAATTTATCATGTTTTATTAAACCCAAATTAAAAAAATCTGATTTTCTGAAAATAACTGGGAATTTTAATCCCATAAAATAGAATATGGCAATTACTACTACTCTACTATCTCTCTTATATAAGGGATTTTTAGGGATTATAAGGTTTATTTGCTATTTTAGTCTTCCTGTACACTGCACAGAATTCCCGATGGTTAAAAACCTTAAACTAACTGATGAATAAAATTAGTTTAAAAATCAGGTACAGGCCTTTAGCGTACTAGTGTTAACAGTACAGTTATTTCAACTTTATTTAAA
>DWAV01000032.1:0-39013 GCA_018231305.1 Noctuana lactifera
TTTGCCACTAGCGGTCACCCATCCGAGTGCCGGCCGCGCCCGACGTTGCTTAACAATGTGATCGCTTGCGATCGACACTACTAGCGGGGCTGTGCGCGCTTCAAATTATTATTATTTTTTTGTAATTACGCCCAAGCTTGGGTATTGCCTTCACGCTGCATTTTAGCGATCTCCTGTCTCAGCTTTCGCTCATGAGCGACCGCTTCACGAAGCTCAGTTTCGCGAGAGGCCGCTGCGTCTAATTGCTCCTTTTGCAACCGAAGCCCATTGAGTTGAGACTGCAATGCTGTTATTGTTGAATATGTTGAGGTTTTGAGCTGAAATACAAAAGATTATTAGAAAATGTTCAAGTGTTCGACGCTAGATAGAAGTTTATAATTTTAATAACATTCTACGTGTATCTTAACATACTAATCAAATTTAACGATTCTCATGAAATTTAGTCTGCAGGGGGTTTCAGGGGTGATAAATCGATCTAGATAGGTTTCATTCATGGAAAATCATTCTATCCGTGTTTTCAGGCAATGAAAAACTTCTAAAATACCTATGGTGTGCCGCCCACTTTATGATGTAATTGTGAGCTGCCTGCTTTACATTGTCCGTTGCATAATATGTCATATCAGATAATAAGATGTCAATTCCATTCATTCGTACCTGAGTTTCCCGCTCCCTGGCACGAACTTCCTTGTGGAAGCTGTCCATCTGCTCCACAATCCTCTCTCGTTCTAGAACGTTCGCCCGCTGCCGCTGCCTGTTCGCTTCTATCTTCTCCTCGACTTGTTTGCTGAGAGTCGATAGCACCTCGGACATGAGTACTGCACGTGCCTCGCGCTCTTTCACCCACAGCTGTAAAATTTCATAATTTGACAAGATTTTAAAAACCATTTTAGATTATGTAGTAGACTGTGGAACCCATGACATTTTTTATTTTCAAATTCTGTTAAGTATTGACCCTAAAAATATTGACAATAAAATTTATATTAAAGAATTGAATATTTTGGTTTTTAATATAATAATATGTACACAATACATATTTAGGGATGTTCCAGATACGTGCATAAAATTATGTAGTTTAAGTATTTTGTATAGAATAGACGCTCAGGAGACATTTTACACATACTTTTTCAATAATACAATAGAATTAAGCAATTAATGTGTTATTTGATGCAACCAGTACTCATGAGTCATGAGGTGGATGAAATGAATGATAAATAGATCACCAGATGTTAGGTGGTAACTGCAACCCATGGACACCCACGGTATTCACACACCTTATCCTGCTTATCGTTGATCTGGCGCGCCTCGCCGTCGTACATCGCCTCGATGTTCTTCTGTCTCTGTCGCTCTCTATCTCTGTGCTCCTCTAACTGCGCTAACGCTGCGTCCAGCACCCGTTTGTAATTACCGCTTTTTTCGCGTTCTGCTTCGTAATCCTGGAAATATTAGTTCTATTTTTAAAAAACAATTTGCTGTAGCCAGTAATTATACTAATTATTAAGGAGGCATTCCGCATTGGAGCAGCGTGGTGGAGTAAGCTCCCCAGTTGTGGAGAGACCCGTGCCCAGCAGTGGGACATAAAAAAGGGTTGAAGGCAAGGAGGTACAACCGTAATTATTGTATTGACTATTATAAAGTGTATGTAATAGACTTATTTATTTATATCCTAACACTGTTCTTAAAAAAGACAATTCGCCTATAAGAAGCCCCTTTTAACAAATAATATTAATGTTTCAATTATAATCATTTATAGTTAGTAAATAAATAGTGTAAAAATCGAAATTAAACCAAGAAATAGTCTTGCGCTAGTACCTTAACCACAGTCATACGAATTTTCTCAAGCATTCTTAGATCCAAATCAATTTCATTCAATACGGCCAATACTTTCTTCTTCAACTTGTATTTATGTAAGCCCATGTTAACTAATATTGCATCTCTTTCCGACATCAGTCTTGCATGTTCGCTTTCTCTTTCGTTCGAGAGATACTGCAATTCTTGTAGAATTAATATCTCCCTTTCTTCTTGTTTGCGGAGTTTCTTAACGATTGCCTCTTTCTCGCTTAGTTCTGCTATTTGACCTTCGAGGCTTTCACGGAGTTCCTGTAAGGAATAGAGAGAAACAATAAATATATTTAATGTTTATTTTAAACATAACGCCCTTACCTTACGTAAATACACGTGCACGCATTCCATTTTAACATTACTGATATCATATTTTACTACTACGAGTATGTATTACCTTCATTTGCAACTCTTTCTCTTTAAGCCTCTGTTCCTCCACTTGAATCTGTCTTTTTAACTCTTCATCTCTGTCATGTAGAATCTTACGCGTGTCTTCTTCTTCTTTCTTTTTCTGCATCTCCTTCTCGACTATTTGTTCCATCCTATAATAAAAAGTAGTTGAGAAACAAATAGAAATAATTTTATGATATTTCATGTTATGACAAGTGCTAATTAAAAATGTATCGGTATATTTCAGTACACCCTACCATAATACATAGTAACAAAATCTTAGTCTTTCTTTCAAATTAAACAAAGAAACTGTATGTGACATTTACCAATTAGCATTGTTATACTTTATGACGTCACAGCAATCAGCCAATCACAATTGAGTCACACATTGTGATATGGCCATAATTATATCATAAGGAATTCTGTATTAAGAGTGTTTATGGATTGTGATTTTTAATGTATTCCTTACCAGGCAGACTTCAGTTTCCCATGAGCCATATATGAAGAGGCAGCTCTTAACTCCGGCTGCTGTAAGCGCCAGGCGTGATGAAGCCTTAGTTCCGCCTCTTGTCTCCTTAGCTGGTCCTCTTTTTCTATGATGCCCTGGTTGATATCTTGTAGTGTTGATGTCGGTACTTTGTTGAGGTATGACCTAAGATATTTTTAAGAGTTTTTTTACATTTACCTATAAATAAAGAACCCATTCGGCTGGTCACATTAATTACTTTAGCACTCAAAATTACTATAGTTTTATGGTAATTATAAATAAAAAGTAATATAAATTTATTAAGACTTCGATGAAAGAAAACATCATGACAAAACAAGAATGAGAATTCTCCAAAAAGTTCTCGAAAGGCATGTTAAGTTCACAAATCCAGACATGACTGACTACCAAACTCTTCTGATATTTAAGAAGAGACTAATTCCCAGCAGTGATAAATAAAATTAATGATGGTGAATTAAGAGTTACAAAGAAGTTATTTGAAGAAATTTGTAATTGCGTTACCCGTTCTTGTAAAATTTCGGTTGTGCAGCCAAAGCCTTGAGTTCTTGTTGATACTGCATGTTCTCTTGAAACAACATAAGTTCTAATTTCTTGCGACGCTCTTCCAGTTGGCTGTAAAGGCATACACTCATGTTATATCAACCCTGTAATTTGTAAACTAAATTCAGAGACCTTAATTATGGGAATAATTGTATAATGGTGAATTATTAGTCAAACAATATTCTTGCAAAGCATCCACATATTATTATAACCACTAATAAGACTTGTATATAATTTGTGGTTGTACATGGTTTTCGATGCTTCGCAAAGACCACTTAACATCGCGTAGCCTATATGTTCATTTGCTACTCATTTAAAATTATAAAAATCATCAAGGTACCCAAGAATAAAGAGACAAAAAGGAAATTACGTAGCTCAATCACGATTGACTAGTTTTGTAACTAACATGTCTGATTTATATCAAATAAAATACTTAAACACTTATACCCACATTACTTCACATTATTCAGTTAATAAAGTAAATAAGTAGGTAGTTCGTAATATCTAGATATGACGGTAATGTAACAAAGAATAATAATTATGTTAATTAGTAAACGTTGCTTTTAGACTTTGTGAAGTTATGCTTGTTCCAATACTAAAAGAGTGTAGGGCCATTTCATATCTTGTCTCTCTCTGTTCTGTGTTTTATACCTTGTTTAAAGCCAGACAAAGTAACAGAATTAACATAGAAGTTAATCATAATTGCAAGACTACATCAAATTGACTTGACCTTTCAAGAGTGTAGTTCAATTAATGAAGTTAATTTTTATTGACCTTGGTTAATATTGGACAGAACACTGAGTACAGTGTAATAGTACTCAGTGTTTCATAGTAATGAAAATAACAGCTTAAATGATCTTTCTGATCCCTGTTACCCTTATATTTAAGTTACCCTTAAAAATATTACTTATTAACCTATGGTTGCCAACACCGCATAATTGATAAATTGCATATGAAGTACAAAAATACAAAAGAGATTAATGTACTGTAAGTATCATAAGGGACAAAAGGTGCTCATTTAAAAAACAAACAAACAAAAAAAAGGCTTCACACTCATAGCCCCGAGGAAAACCTGAGTCATGGTTAATATGGGCACACGCAGAAAATTACACAAACATCAGGACTGAGAACAGAAATCCTAATCCATCAATCAAACTTGTACCGCGCTAGGAATCCCTTATAATAAAGACCATAAAGGTACACCGCACTACTACACCACACACAGTACACCATGTCTGTCCAAATATTAAAAAGAAAAAAAAAAAATAATACATACAGCTGAACATAGAACCTTCTTGTTTGAAGTCAGTAATGAAAATAGAATTAAAGAAATGTAACTAACGCAGCTCTTATTTTCTTCTCACTTAGCAGTTCTGCTTCTTTATTGGCCCTCTCGTAGTAGCCTTCAGTAGTCCACTGCTCATGATGACGAGATGTGTTGGTGTGTTGCTCAAAGTAGCTAGCCACTTTCTTCAGTTCCTCTGCCCGGCGAAGCTCGTTGTCTCTTCTCTGAGCAGCAAGAGCTTGGAGCTGCCATTGAGGTTTGAGTCGGGACATTTCTGGTAAATTAGATGAAGAAGATATATTAAGTATCATTTCTGGTAAACAGTTTCACAGCTATCATACTACAATCATACTAAGACATTATTCTCTCATCAGCTATTAAGACATTATTACAAATGTTATACTTTGAATGGATATTCATATATGGTTTTGAATGTTTGTTACTGACAAAACGACTAATAAATATGAAATTAAGCTATAGCTAGAGCAGAGATAGTTTATAACCTGGATCAAAACACAGAATACTTTTTACTCCAATAAACTTCCAAGGGATCCAAATAAGGGATGAAAGTTTGTTTGAAAATCCGCTACTTTATAGCGAGCCCTATAGTATTATTTTATTAAGTATTGTATTGGAGATTTATTTTTCCAATTATTATTTACTTAATTATGTATAAAACATCTAAATTCGAAATTGCATGTAACTTTAAAATGCACTCTTACCGTCTCTTTTGTTAAACTTGCACGTTAAAATCTATTACAGCCGTTGATGACTAATATTATAAAATCAATAAGAACTTCTCCGCTTGACTACACACGTAAACCCTTCGAGCACTAGGTCAGAAATATTTCCTCAATCGTAACATAACCGACACTTGCAAGTGGTACAATAATTCTACGTGTGGGCGTTTAAACGATCCCGAATTGGACCACATGAGGCCAACAAGTTTATACCTATTTACTGTTTACTTCCTATTTTCGTGAGAGTAATTGGACTTAATTTATTCGTAGGATTGGTAGGTATTTAATTCAAAAATCACGTTACCTACCTATTTAAAGTTTTGTTTTGTTATGGTCACAGAACATTAAACTGTTATGGTTGTCAAAATGTCAATGTCAATTCAATAAATTCAATGTCAAAATAAAGATGTACCAAAAATGTCAATGACAAGAATGGCAGTTGCTAGGCAACGGTTTTCAAGATATCGTATCATTCATGTGTGATTCTATAGTCTATAATTTCAATAATGTGTTGTAGAAGCAATAAATGAAAGAACTTAGCTTTAAAGAGCTTATATTATGAATAAAGGTCCAATTTCTGTTTTTTTTAAATTTAGTTTTGTGATATTTTTATTCAATTAAGTACGTCATGGGTGTAGTGGGAGCCTGACAAATTTAAATAGCAAATACGTTTTCTGTATAATTTAGGAGACATTCTGTTTACCAGGTACACAGGGAAATGGAAAAAGAATAATGATATTCTCTTGTTAATTCCATTACCAAACTGTAGTGCATAAAAGAGATTGTAGCTTCAGTCAAAACTTACAGGGTTTATTTAACTTGTAATCATGTGAATCTAGGGGTTCAAAAGAGTTAAACCTAATGTTCATTAGTAATAATTAATGTTGGAATTCATCCTGGGTGATAAAAAGAACTAAAAAACCTTACGTAATTAGAAAAAAGGTGGAAAAAAACTGTAAAGCGTGAGGGAGAGTACTTTAATATGTCTATATATGTATTTATTTTTTCTTGTTAATGCTGATTGAGCATTTTATTATAGAGTCTACAAAATCAATAAAAAGACATCAAATTTTTTACATCTTTATAGTATTTTTATTGTTTTTTAATTGATTCTTTACTATGTAGAGTAGAGTCTACATACAATTGAGTACTCAAATTGTATTGCGTAATATAAAAGCAAATAGAAAGGAACTTAAAGCTCTTGTGGATTAGTTATCAACTAACCAAGCTTAACTAGTAACAGTACTCAACTTGGATATTATTTAACACTTAAGCAATATACGCATATCTAATAAGCTTGAAAGCTCTTGTTTTCATTGAAGCGTCTGGCCTTCAAGGTGATAGCGGGTCACATTCCGGCACGTTGAAAGTGATAGCAATATCTTCTCACTCTCTTTAACTTGAATGGCGCCCGATCAATGTTGCCATGCTACATAAAATTCTACTAAAATAGTTGATTTTCTTTTAAAGCTTAAACACGTAAGTGATTATAACTAGATATTTTTTCTATTACAACTTAAGTAACAAAAATTGTTTGGAAAGCTTTTTGATACGTGCTCCATATTTTATTGTTTACTTTCTTATTTACACCAAATTAGGTTAAAACTACTTCGTAACAATCCGTGACTACAACGCAGTCTTTATTTTTATCATGCAAATAGCCCAACTTTCCTAAAGCTTTTTAGAACTTCCCTTGACTGAAACTTGATTAGTTTAGTTTATGCTGTAAAAAGACCTGATTGAACGCGATTGAAGTCGCAACCATCTCCATCCACTCATGACTTCCACGTATAAACTATAAGAAAAGTAAATTTAGATATTATGTACTGTATTTTTATATAAAAATATTATGTAACTATACCGCATTGTGTTAAGTAGTCATTACAGCGCATGGAAATCCTTGTGCTACCTAAAATAATGCTCTAAAGTATTATACCACAAACGATAAATGGTACAAAAGGGGAACTTAATACTAAAAGCATTCTCTGATTTCTCTCCCATTCTGCCTTTGGGCTATGCAGAAATCAATCCATATCCCAGATCAATCACTGTATTATAAAATTTATAAACATTGTAACGGTTTAGTAGAAAAACTCTACCAAAAAAAAACTCTACTCTACACGGCATTTATTTTATAACTACCTGGTAACATCGTATCGGAACCAACAGTCAGTCCGATGGAGGCTGCGTTGCGCTTGCGCACGTTGACATGCCATCCGAAGTGTGTTTTCTAAACTTAATTACTTCCCGATTTTGTATATTAATAAACAAAACTTTAATGTTAATTTATAAACAGTGCTAAACTATAGTGTTTAAGTGTCAGAAGTGTTATGTAAACCATGTGCTTAGGATGATACCTATATAAGCCCATCTCTATGTAAAGTGCCTACAATTGATATTTTTTGTTTCTCCGACCGAGTGTAACAGCCGTGTTCCAAACCAAGAAATGGGTTTATAATTGCCCTAAATCAAAGGCTGAGATGGTAAGCAATACGTTTTAAGAACCTCTAAATGTAATGTTCTTAAGTTTGTGTGAGTAACTTTTAAGATGGATGTACTCGTAGTACTCGTACACATATACAGTAGTAATACTAAGGTAACCTTCTATTTAATGATGCTTTTATAAATTACAACACTTTTAAATAGCTTTTTTAGCTTGTTTAAATTCCCACACAGATATGCAGATAGGTAGAGTCAAGAAAACTTGATAGCAATTTAATTCGAGAATCACGGAGTAGAAAGTTGTTTGCAACGCAATAAACAACACAACTCAAATTTATTCGACAATAAACGTTACTTTAACTATCACCAATCAAAATTTGAAAGCCATGTTGTTAAGAAAATCACAGTTACGTTAAAAACTAAACGAAATCACAACACATCAATTGGTCGTGCAAAAGACATCAACGAGTTAAGTTCACTTCGCTATAGATAGTTAACATAACATTCTCGTACTTACGAGTATTATGTAGATGTAGGTAAGTAAGTACCTAAGTTGTGTAGGTTGGTATCGATTAACCAGTCGGCGAATGCCCTGTTTGATGATTTTTTATATTTTTTATCTTATAAAGTATAAATATTTTATATTTTTTTATCTTATCTTATTAAAAGTTATTGCTATTTTGTAATATTGTTTTTTGATTAAGAATTTTAATACCTACCTGCAAATTTAAAATTTATCAATAAAATTACACAGTCACCCATCATATTAAGAAGCTAAACAAATAATACCAACTTATTTAAATCTTGTGTAATTTATTATATTACAATACAAATACTTTTAATATACAAAAATGAAATCTTTTTATTCGCCATCTTTACGATACCTATTTAAATATCGATAGGAGGAAAAAATTACAAGAAAACAATTGAGTAGTTTCCTAGCTTGTTAAATGAGATTACATTTAGGTAGGTACCTATATGACCAATAGAATTACGGTCTCAAGTCAACTGACATATTTTTTATTGTTTCGACGAAATAAAAATATTATAACTTAGCAAAACAATTTTAAATCAAATTAAATTCTTACGCATTTTATTAATTTAATGTTTTAGAATCAATTCTGAAGTAGGTATTTGTTACAACTATTAAGTTAGGCCATCCCAAAACCTTAATTACCTATACCTACTCTATTTTCCTTCGTGATGATTAATTAGTTACTATAAATCAGAACAAATAATAATATTAATAAAAATACAATAGCTTTTTTATAATTATATAAATTACAAATACCCTGTAATTACCTTAAAAAACGATGAACTGTTGGTACTTAATTACCTACAATCAATCGTCTAAATACCAATCATATACCGGAATTCAAGCATCTGGTAATAAACGTACAAATGAATTGAATACCGAATCGCCTATAAAAGATTCGGTTAAAATAGATCTTTTGATCAAAAAGTCGTAAATATTCGATCGAATTAGGCAATACGTATTAAATATCGTTGTTTGACGTTTACATGGTTATGAATTACGCCAAGCACCCTCTCATCTCATCTGACGTAATATGTAGCAGGAGATTAGCTGCGTCCAAGGTAAGAGCGGTTTGCGGAAGCGGGTTGGACGAACTGAAAGTAATGGCACATAAATATTCTAAATATTTAGAATATTTGTCACCTTGACCGTGGCATCGGCGACAATAATACTAATTTAATTACTTAACTATGACAATAAATAGGTACTATTAAAAGGCCGTGAAATATGTCGAACTAAATATTCACATAACGACTAAATATACAAATAAACTAATTGCATTTCAGTTGCTATTTATTTACGATAACATAAAAGCTTATCTCCATACTGCATCTTTAAATTCGGAATTTACTGGGCATGGACAGCATCAGATTTCTCGTTTTGTCAAATAAATAAACCAAAATAAATAATATCTTTTAGGGGCATCTTTTACCGAGAAGAAGTCAGATATTTATTTTATTGACTATTCGTTTACATTTTTTAACTTTAGGAAGAACTTTAATCCTATTTAGGTTGAATCACGGAATGACCTACGATGCATTATGTTAGATGACTTCTTATTTAAGTATGTGCGCGACAACTTTGAAGTCAGTTTTTTTCGTAACACGAGTTATCCCGCTATCCATAACCGCTGCCACTGAAACTGAAACCACGCTCATGATTTTATTGGATTCGCAATAACCTCGTCAATTCGAAGGCGCGGCTAGCCTGCGGCGGCGTAGCGTGCGCCCGTTTAGTGAAGCCTCCGCAAGCGATCTTCGCATCTGCGAATATAAGGCTACATCTTGACCGCTCTGATTCATTTCGGTAGGTAGAAAGTTTTAGGACATTTTCATTCACTCATTCATTCATTCACTTTTTGATACGCAATCCTACACCCCATGGAACCCAATACATCACGTTCTAAATGGATGCTAACATATTACATATTATATATACTTTGTATTTTTGTTATGATAAATAAATATTAACAAAAAATAAACATTTGTTGAAATAGTTGGCCCCAGTATTTAATAAAAAAAATTTAATAGCCTCTATTTCTATGTATAAAATAGTATGAACGTGATAAAATACCAGTAAATAAAGTATTGCTTCATTTGTATCCTGCAACATTAATCTGTCAGTCACATATAGGTTCACTAAACCCACACAACTAAATTTTTTCCCTTAATGCGCTAGAATTTCAAGAATTTTCAAGAAATCATTTACTGGTAATATCAATCACAGAGCATTTACAACATGCAAATTTGTGGCAAGGCGGGTAGCAATAAAGCAACAAGCAAAAACACATTTCGCCTCCACGACATTGAGCTTTGTGGAATTTTATAATTGCCGGGCGTGCGCAATTGGCCCCGAGCCAGTACAAATGAATCGTACATACAAATAGTAAATAAATTCTATGGATGACTATTGGATACCATTAAGATACTTCATTTCATTCTGTTTGCGTAAACTTAGATGGAATACACGAAGCGATACGTATTCTACATACTATAATGACCACTCAGGTCTTAAAATTTTGAAATAAAGAAATGAAGTTGAAATCGAACAAGACATACGTATTGTGAGAAATTCACAATGATGCAAAATTAATAGGTCCTACTATATTTAATAAGATATTAAATTAACTTCTTTTAGCGATTTCTTCAAGACAAATAAAGATATAAGGTTAGGTCCCTTCTGCACCTGTATATTTACAGTAGGAGAATAAAGAAGATACTAAATGCAATAAAAATACCCACGTAGAATGAACGTACGTACTCCACAGAGTGTAGAAGAAAGTAGGTACATGCTCGTACTTAGGTATGATTGAAAATAAAAAATTGGACTTATACAAGAAAGTGAAAAATTTAATTTATATTTTTATTCTATATTTTTTGGTAGGTAATAAATATCTTTGCACAATATCAAATGGGACAGGGGACAGGTCAGTAGACACTTTTTCAGGTAACAGGTGAAGTAACATTTGAGGTAACAGGTTCTATAATAATAATTTTACGAGAAGTTAAAAAATTGTATTGTACAATAGAGCGCACGTACTAATTTCCTCTGATTGAAGCTACACACGCCAGTTCACGTGCCAGTAATGACTTTACGCGGATACGTGGTTAGAATTTGAATTCTGAGGCCATCTGGCTACTGTTTAAAGAGAATAGCTTTAGGCATACGAGGCCCCGAACTTCCTAAATTATACAAATTATAGCGGTAGGGTCGTATAGCCGCTTATAGCGTGTGACGAAGTCTGGATGTAAGGCACGTTTAAAGGAGATATCAAAATTCAATTATATTATATCTTAGGACAGAATTAGTATTATTTATCCCAAAGAATTTATATTAATTATTAATAGAATAAAATATAAAAATTACCTTGTACCCATAGGGTAAATTTCGTGTGGATTAACTTTCCTGGGCGTATACTACCTGCGTTTTGTGAAATTCTTACCGCACTAAAACCCCCTCAGTGACTTACCTCACTGCATTGGAAGAACTCTGGAATCATTAATGGATTTATTTATTTAATTAGCAAACCTACTTGTCTCTTTATTCCGTGGTTTCATGCATAGAACTTCCTCCTTTTTGAAGTCTGTAAAAAACTGATGTAGGGTAGGTCTGTACAATGCAAATAACCCATACCGCTACTTTCTCACGTACATTGTGTGCGGACACTAATCTCTCTAGCTGATTTGTTTTCTTTTGTTCACTGACTGACTGATTCATACGATCCAAGGCAATTTCCATTCAGAGTCTATTGGTAGAGTCGCGAAATGAGTTGCAAACATAGCACATTATGTCAGCCTCTATGATGTACGTCGCTGTAATTTAGTACCTACGCAAGCCTTAAAGTAACTTCCGCGAATTGCGCTGGCGAAAATACTGCCGTAATGTCTACCCTCACACAAAGAGTCGTAACAATTATAATAACTACTTATTCTTAATACTGAAAAGCGTAGCTTACGTCCCGGGTTTTACGGCTCTGAATGTTTTATCTTTTGTCAGTATTGGTGTTCATCCAGTCCAAATTATTTGAGCATTATTAATTTTTATAACATAAAAAAAAACTTAACTAAATATCAGCAGTGAGGCGTGAATACGTTAATAAGTCCAAAGTATATTTTTGAATTTATATTTTATTGCCAAATCTTATTTTATGATTAGGTATATTCCAGTCGATTCTGCTGTCATCTCCTCTTCATATCACGATGAGGCCTTCATTCAAAGCATTCACATACGACTTTCTACTGTTTGGGATTGATCTGTTGCTCATTGGTTGCACCGACGACTTAAAATCGGATGGCTATCATACTCAATTGCTCAATTTATGTTTCAAAAAGTAAACAAAAGATAAATAAAAAGAATCCTGCTACATCATTATAACTGAAAGCGCGAAAAGTTTTCCTCGCAGCATAATAGCGATAAAATATTGAAATCAATGATTGCGAAATTCTTATGCAAATTGAGATAAGTCGCTCTATAACATAACAAGACACTGCACGGTGCAAGGAGCTAACACTAATTTGTTACCGTTTTAGGTAACCGCTCCACTCGGCTCAATCTTTCATGATAAATGTGGAGCCCGGCTTTAGAAAGGACACGCGGGAAACTTCGTTAGCGGGATGTCGAGCTCATTAGTTCGCAAGATGGCTGCTGGTTATCTCCTCGTTTACTGCAGAATCCTTAGCCCCTAGCACACATTATACTTGCTAATAATATTATACAACTTTTCATCTTTGTTTGTAATTATTTTGAGTAAATTGAATTCACAATGGAATGCCGCGGGCAGTAACCGTGGTGAACATTTATCAGACTGGCCCAAAGGCTCCAAAGAATGTCTTTATGAGAGAGCTTAGCGAGTATTCATATCTTTTAAACCTCTTCTTAGAGTAAAATAAATAAGTCTAACACTTGCGTTGCTTTGAGTGCACGGTTTTATTGAAAAGATGTTTACGAGCTAGCTTTATAGTTTTGTAATAATTGTAATAAAACTTGGACTTTGCGAATACATTCCTAAGTTTTTTAACGGACGTTTATCTTTTTGCTGTTTTAAAGAAGTTGAATATTATTCTTAAATGTACTTAAATGACAGTAAAATAAGCTTACATTGTATGAATTTATTTCAATCTAGCAATCAACCCCGGCTTCACAATGCAATTCACATGGTATAAATTATAAAACTACTAGTATGTTTGATCGTTTTGAAGAGTATCATTTTGGTACTTTTTTAAAGAGCTTTGCTAGTTTTTTTTAGACAATTTCTTACGTGACTTATTTTATAAAGGCTAGATATAGTTTCGCGGGCTTTATTTTAGATTTACATAAACCGATATCGTTGTAGATCCATTACCTTAGCTCACGCCGATTAGCCGAAATGTTAATGTTTTCAAACAAACAGCCAAAACGTAAATTTATCTTCTTAAGTCGAAAAATGTCTTTGTTTTATTAAGGCAAAAGCTTTTTACAATTAATGCTTATTCAGAAATCATTAACTTTGTATTAAGCGGACATAACAATAAAAATCCTTTTTTATAGACATACCGTCAACCCACATTTGCGAGCGCAGTTTACGAGTGCGTATTAACTTCTCGCTAATTATTATAGCTATGTAGTACGTGCAAGTATGTACTCAATACCTAACATTATAAAATTTTGAACGAGCCATATTATTTATTTTATTAAGAGCGGCATTTTTGACTTTTATTCGTGGGTATATGGAATCATTACGGGGTTTTTTGCATTAAAAAGTAATAAAATCGGCATTAAGATGTAGGCCTCAAATACCGAAATTCTGTCTGAGATAAGATATGAGGATTAAAATGACAACTCGTCAATTGCAGTACTTCTACAACATCTAATACTTGCTAAAGGGATGTAGCCATTAAAAATATATTATTATATCACAGCATAGCGTGCCGCTGTTTTTTAGCAAGTGGCAACAACGGATGGCAATCAAAAAGAACTAACTTAACACTTAAAGTAATAAAATTTCTTTATGTATTATATATACACAAACATTTCTTCTGTGCATACTATGTAACATACTAAAAACTTTTGATATATTATGAGTACATAATTATGATGTGTACATAATTAAAGTTCACCATTCATCCCGGTAGGTGGCGCCGTTAGTGGCAAAAATGCGTTGACGTACTTATACGACTTTTATGCCATTAGGTACATTATGACTGCAATCATGTTTAATTAAACTACAAGTCCGTAAGTTTGACGACCGTCGACGGAAGGCAAGTGCCATCAGATTATCGCCGAAGAGGTCTCACACTAGCAAACTTGTGAAGATGGAAAAATTAAAATGGACTTAAGGCATCTTATTACAAAGTTCAATTTTAAGTGCTCAGGGGTGCTTAATGAAACGCAGACTACTTTCCGCAAAATTGCACATTAAAGCCATGCTCGGTTATAATTATAAATTTAATCTCCATGCACAAGAAACCGCGAAACCGATGCGTATTCTGTAATGCGATACTTCAAGGATTTTCTTGTTGATTTGAAAAACTTGGGTTCTATACGAGAATTTCACACTTAATTTACGGTATCTAGGGTTTAGATAAATATTCTTTTTCAAAGTTTATCTATTAGAGGTTCATAAACCTATTATGGGATATTTTAATATGGATTAGTTAATTGGTTTACTTATTGTTGAACATTCAATTAATTTATCAGCAACGTGTTACCCCAAATAAACCAATTAGCACTTTAAATAAGACACGGTAATTAAGTTTTAATGGATAAAATATGTTTGAAATAATTTTATTATTCTCATTTCATATTAAAAAGAATGAATTTAAATCACAATTTTAATTTGTTTGCAAAATTTAAAAAAATATTTCGTGACTACTGCTTTATATAATTATCTTCTCCTGTATAATTGTTATTTATTATATAATTTCTTTTGAGACGTATGAAAGGTTCGCATAAAAATACATATTATTTACAAAAAACTTTGTTGAGGTATAAACTCGATCATCAATGTTCAATTCTAGGAATAAGCTGTATAAATAGAAGTTACGAGTATATGATCCTGTCTTACGTGGATAAGCCTAAGATTAGCCATTTAAGTAATCACGAAAGACCTAGTAAATCGCTACAAAGTACGTGAGTGCATAATCTTCTTGTTAATAGCAACTATCTTCCTTGGCTATTGACCACTTGTACACCTGACCCCAAATGTATCTGTGAGACTATGAGGTACACATTAGTGGTGTAACGAGTACGTACGATTACGAATATATAAAACGAATAAGTACTATTATTAATACGAAAACAAACACCTAAATAGATTAATGTAGGTAATGTGTATCGGCCTTTTGACGCTATTTACATATTATATATTACTCTTTATATCTTTTGAAGCAGAAATTCATCTACTAGTTTTATACGAGGCAAGTTTAAAAAGGTAATAAAAAAATTAAAACATGTTCACCAATTTATTCATTTGAAAGTAATTTATAATGTGTAGTGGTTATCTTACTTTAGTTTATACATAAAAACATTATTTGTATTCTAAGAGCTGCATTAATTCGGAGCTGCAGTTTAAATTATGAACTTAGATTTCAGTTCCCAGTCTGGGTGTTTAATTGCCTTTGTGTGTCCATAGCACCTACCTCGTTATGAGTGTAAAGCGTTATTTTCTTTAATTAACTCTATTAGATGGTATTCGAAGAATACGAATAAGAAAGAAATAAAAAAGATACATATATTATATTTGTATCCGTAGCATCACTATTCGCATGTTGTATAAAATGCAGTTCGTGTGTATACCTAGTCGCAACTATCACAAGCTTTCACTGGACTATCGGAAGCGGACTATTAATATAGTGACGGGGAAATCCACCGCAGGCACATGCCGGTGCTATATTATTATTGCATTACTATACAAACTAGTATGGTTGGAAACAATTCATTAGAATTTTCTACGATAACGCTAAAATAGAAATCACAAATGAAACATTAATTTAATCACCTAGGAAAGTACAAAAAAATAATGACGATGCAATTATAAGCAAGTTAAAAAAAATAGCAGTACCTATAAGAAATTTTTAAAATCACATCGTGAAATAGATTTGCAACACTTGCATGTAGGTACACCTATAAAACAAGAATTTATTGTCACTCTGAAGCTTCGGGTTTAACCTTAGACAACACAGATATACAGTGTTAGTTGCCTTCGTATCTAATCGTAATTATATCTTTGCAGGATCCTCTGACTCGACCGTAGCGGCAGAACAATGTCACAGCGCGACTTTTCGGAGGTTAGTCAATTTATGCCAATGATTTAATATGTTGTAAACCTGACTGACGGGACCAATAGAAAAGTTTCTTCAAACCAAGAACTTTTACTTCTTCAAAAGTTTTCAATCATGTGGATCAAGACACAAGTGTAATATACACAAGTTTAGTGTAATATTCGATCGTAATAAGGTTCTGATAATCCTTTTTGAAATCACCTTTTATGTAAGGTAAGTACCTATCTGTAGTCAAATAGCCGCAAATCCAATATATATCTATTTATAATATTTATACACAACAACTTAGGTGATTAAAATCGTTTCAGACGAAAAATTGCAACAGTTTTTTCTAAATCCAGGATTTCGCTTCTAATTCTAGCTAACGTCTGCGAGTTTTTAAACATTGACAATGACTTCGTGGGATAGTTCACGACATTCAGCAAACCGTGACAAAATGGTAATTCAAAATAGTCACGGTTTATAATCAGTGTATTATTTATTTACTGCACACAAATCGATTACAAGTGTTTAAAGTATTATTTAAGTACGTGAAACACATGTATAACTTCCATACAATAGACTTTCGTGCTTCGGAGTGTACCTAGTGTAAAAAATGTATTAAGATTATCATTTTCAAAGCAAACATAATAAACAAGGTACATTTATCAGCTCAAACATTTACTATGTATAGATTCTAAAGTCGGCGCGGCATAAATCTAAGAAACATATGTTTTAGGAATACAAAATGGGTGCCTTAATCCTATTTGGAATCCGGAAACTTCAATGCGGGAGTTAGTCGGTGCTCTACATAACCGTTATCGTATAATTGATCATCGTATTTTCAAAAGCATTTGTGTTTTGAAGTCTGGATTGAATTAAATTACGTAGATTACGTATATTAGAAACAACGTTTAAAGGTATATAACTTATATATCGCTTTGATATAAAGTATTATATCGAATGGCCTGTTTGGAATCATTTTTATGGTCGACTGCTGGGTCTATCCCCACAACCTAGCAATCAGAGAAGACCTGGAGCATATTCCATGCTGCTTCATTGGTGGTGATATGGTTTAGTGGCCTAGTTGCCAACAGATGTCGGATGTTGTAAAACCGCTGAAGGCCTCCAAGAATACGTGTCCTCCGAAGCACGGAAGCGGCCATGAAATGTAGCTACTAACGGTCACCCATCCCAGTACTGACCACGTCAGAAATTGCTTAACTTGTGAGCTCGTTTGCGATCTAAACTACCAGCACTTAACAACTCAATATAGCAAACTATTATACCATATATAATTATCTGATTTTGGATGAGCCCCGAGAGTTTTTTTCACCGAATTTTCTGCCTATGTCAAACATATAACAAATAGCCTAAAGAGAAACGCCCTTACCGGTTCATTGATTTGTTCAAATTTCATTAAGTGCATACATTACATACATACATTTGTAATGAATAAAACAATTCTAATTCATTTCATCTGCGCAACTTGAAGTGTGATTAAGTATATTTATGCAACCCGTTTTCACTAATAAGATTAATCAATCAATCATTCAGTGGGAAAGCTGTTTGTATGATGGGAATGTCATTAAAGTAAAATGTATTAGAATTTCTAAAATTAATAAATCAGGTGTTCATGGACTGTTAATCTCGAATATTGATTTACAAGACTTATTGCTTAGCTTCATTACTAATTCCAGAGAAATTTAAACCGGCTTAAGATAAATATTTAAGTCTTCCGTGTCTTGTAGCATTCGCGAGTATCTTATATTTGTAAGTATATATTTTATGATAATAGGTATATAGGTACATGATACGACTACAACCAGTGAAGTTGTTAAGATTTAGTTAAAAATTAATATCTTCTAGACTTGTTCTAACCACAATGTGATGAAACGTAAGTAACATAAGTTCTGCATTATTCTGAGAAATTATTCAAAACGCGTCAGTGACATAAAACACCCGGCGACGCCTCTAGCACCATTCAGAGTCACTCGTCACAAATGCAGCCTATTGTCGAGAGTTCAAAGGTTTGTAGTTAAACGCGGAAGCTCGCTAGTCATCAAATATTACCATCTTTAAGCGTGTATTTCTATTTACTATGCGTATATTACTTACTTTGAGGTAAGCCAGTTATTACCAAGCTGGTCTAATTTGACTAGAGGAGAGATGTTACAGTATCTATAAATGAGTTCGATTACATAAGCGTTCCATAGTTATTTATAACACTTTACAATGTAATGCATACTGTTATTAGACAGAAAAAGTATGTGTACATGGATTTATTGAAACGAAATTCCATTGGTAATTAAACATTTTACTACGAAATTGCTTTACGAAATACCTATCTATCTATTCGTTCTATTTGTTTGCATACCATTGCATACCGCAACATGTCTCGTAGCACATCATCACGTTAGTTCTACGACGCATGATTGTAGAGTTACGCCTTACGCCTCGTCGGACGTTACGTGCCGGTGTTTTTACTATCCATATTATATCTTACTCCTTCATCTGGACCAGGATAAATGATGGTGGATGCCACTTAGTTACTAGTACAATATAATTTTGTGTTGTTCACAACGGCGCGTGTATGTTTGTTTATTAATCGTTCGTTTCGTCTATTTGAATTATAATGTTTTCAGGTTTCTGAGACGAACTTTATTACGAACTTTCTTGCTATTCTGTTTACGTTAAGTACGTTAGTTAGCGGTCACGTGACACCTAAATTGGCCAATGAGGTAGGCACGTGATACGTACATTGACCAATGAGACACCCGAGTTCTCTGAATAGGTTTGGTTTTCCGATAACTGTCTGATTTTATAAAGTTCTTAAAGAGACGATTAATTCTTTAAATCTTTTAATTATTATAAAAAATATTGTATCCTATTGGTATTATTTACCTGTATTAACAGAACTTTATTTTTCTCAACTTTATTCTAAACAACAACAAATAACCTACTGCGTCTCAAAAGTTTATAATATTTTTACTTACCCACTTAGTGCACGTTACGACCCTGGAACAAAAAAAAGGTTGCTACAACATCCCTAGCAAGAAGTACCAAACTTTGGCTTAGTAGAGCCTAAATAACAGCGATGACATGGCAGTATACCATGATAGATGCGGTTTAAAACAGTCGGCGGCCGGTGTAACAAATCCGTCTGAGAGGCGCCGCATTCTTGCACCAGCCACGTAATTACATAGCTACTCGCGCTAGAAATATACAGTAGTTTAATTTCATACAAGGCGGTTGAGATGTGTACACTGTACACACTACGAGTGTATACTCCTACTGACACGGTATACAAACTCGTACCGTAGCAACTTTGACACATACGTCTTATAAGAATAGTACAAAACTTTTACTTCTGTACTTGGAAAAAAAAAATAAAAAAAATTGTTACAGACTATATTAAATTTATTGATACAGAAGACGCTAAAAAAATATTTAAATCAGTCTGCTAGGTTACTATGACTTGCTTGTCAATGACATCGTCGTCCGGTCTGATATTGGAATGGCGATCAGTATTGCGATATTTGTGATAAATCGCGTTTGATGAAAAACTGTAACTAATTTTATAGTATTGTTTGCACATTGTAAGCTACGAGGTATGTTACTGAAACTGTCAAAATCAAAATCAACCATTAAGATTGGAAAATATTACATAACTTTTATGTTTAAATATACTTTTAAAACCTCTACTCATAATTAGTACTCGTTTATACACTTTTAGATGCCTGCGTTGCACTGTGCGATTAAATTTAAATTCAGTTTACTTACTTAAAAGTTATTCTTGGCATAATCTCAACAACGCGTTATAAAATACGGGCAATACAAATTACGCACCGCCTTTATTACGGGAAGCGATAAAATGCTGCTGCCTATACATTATTTTCATACTTATTATATTAGTAGGTATGTTCAAGCAATGATTGCCGATGTTTAAATTCTTACATTCGGGTGAATTTGCAATCCAGCTTTTAATAGAGAGGGGGGAGCAAATTTTGATCCAGGGTGGGGGACAAATTCCAGGTTATGACGCCCACCTTCGGTACGCCCATGCATGTTATACAAAAATTAAAACTTTTTTTTTTACTATAGTATTGTGCAGAAGTAAGCATTGTTTATACTAATATTATAAAGAGGAAAGTTTTGTTTATTTTTTTGTACTGAACAGGCTCCGAAACTACTGGACCGATTTGAAAAATTATTTTTCTATATGATAGCTAGTAGCTACATTCATAAGGAAGGTCTACTATTCTTAGCGCGGATGAAACCGCGTGGCACAGTATAGTATAAATTAACTTTCTATATTACATCTCTTTAGAAACTGTGATTATGTGAAGTCACAATATGTGTGTGCACAATATGGAAAAAGGAATTTAAATATTTCTCTTCGCATATAATATTCGTATAAGATTTAAGCCTTTCGCCTAAAACTATGTTTTAATAACTGCAACGAAAACTTCTACGTCTGCGATTTTACAACCAATTGTTTAAAGTAAAAACAGACGCGATAAAATGTTGCTCGCTACGCATGAAGCGCCGCGTAAAGTGACTTTTATGTTGGAAACACAATGGATGAAAGGTGCTGTTTGCGGGTGTAAGTTACATGCACTAATTTGCTGTTAGTTACAACTTTTTAGTGATTTAAGCTTTATAATAGGCATGACCTAATGTCAGTTTAAGTACGAGAATACCTACGAGACGAAATGCTTACTGACGTTGATCGACAGACATTATTACATCGCGTGCTTGATCAGTTAAAATCTCAGTTTTCACAGAACTGAGTCGCATTCTTTTATAAATTTTAAAGCATTTCAATCTAAGCTTAAATATTGCCGAAATCATTTGCTATGGTTTGTTCTTGTTCAAAGCATTGCTACGTCAATCTTATGTGATGACCATTCCGAGGATCCTGGTACCTGGTCCATTTGCCAGGGCAGAAGTTGAAATGATGAAGCCACAAAAATAACGTTTTAAAAACTAAACTTCTTTCTTTGACTTTTGGTCGTTTGATTTTGATTTTGCTGATAATACCAAAAAATATTACTTGGTAAATATCTGTATAATATAATATTTAACAAAGTTATATATATATTTTATAACAACCTTCACGAGCATTCAACCTGATATATTTTCTGTTTAATGTTATCTTAATTTATCATAATGCAAATCTGTCTAATCAAAAACAAACAAGGCTTGGAGCGATAAAATGTCGCCTACGCTGCAAACCGTTGAATCACACTTTGGCGGTATTCATTTTCTTTTTAAGTTTTCCAAAGAAACAATTTAACGAAGCCATAAATTTAACTGAATAAGTGTCTCGATGTGAACAGCAAACATTTTAATGTAAGATTTTATTATTGGTTAAAGATAAAATTGCGAGTCTATATCGCTGGTATATATAGCCAATACCAATATACCTATTAAGTATATAGCCAATACCAATATAGGGTATGTGACTTCTGAAGTCTCTGCTTCGAAAACTCCAATACAAAGCACCATCCTCTCCGACTTCCAATAATAACTAACACAAGAAGGCGATTAAGGACCCTTCCAACGGCAGAGCGGTATGGTAAGAAAGAAAGTGAGATATTTATTATATACTCGTATATCCTGACATAATAAATTTAGATTATAGTAGACCTATTGATTATAGAGAGCTAATAAAATGCTTTACGTCCACCAATCGCCGACGCAGTGGCACCAAACCGGTATAAGACAGTTTTGTTAAACGACACTTCATCTCTAATTAATAATTAACATACGTGAAAAATTAATTATAATTAATTAAAGATGCCAAAAAACACACGTATCGAATAACTGTTCTCGTGATCATAAACATACTTTATAAAATATGGTCACGGTCAGTACAACGACGAAAATGATATACGGATGATTCCAATACGGAATGACTTTAATATTTGTCGTAAGTTACGATATACGTAAAGTTTTTATGAGATGTGATTTTTTTATCTTGATTGCTGGGCGGGCAGCGAGACAGTACATCAAATCCTGAATTGTGTACTTTGCTCGACAAACTTTTATGTCGTAAAATATTTATGACGTAAGCTTCACTGTTTATCTTATTTAATACGTACAAGAAGCAAACTTATATTAAAAAAGTTATCTTAATATTATTTTTGCTTCTATGTATTAATAAAAGTAGCAAACAAGCATTGCATTCATGCGTTGCAGAATCCACTTTACACCTATGTTCATTAGCTAATCATTTAGTTTGTAGTATAAATATTCAAAAAACTTTTTAAAATAGAGCACTACGTTTTAATTAAAATAGTCTTTGGATAACAATTTAATAATACGAATACATAATAACAATAAAACTTGATTGCATTTCTACAATTAAGACACATTATTTAAATGTTAAATCATGAAATTTTACCGACAAAATGCAGGAAAGGCGCGGTGCGGTCGCCGATATCTCTGCGGTGACTGCGGTCGCTGCGCCGACAAAGAAACGGATTCGATTCCTGTATCATTACTGATACTAAGCCGGAGCCGTTAAAAATAATAGCTGCAAGGAAACGTCAAAATCGGCTATTATTTTGTTCACACTAAGTAAATACTTGTTATTTGGTGGGTATGTTATGAAAAGCAATGTATGTAGTCTCCACGGATTGACTATATTTTTTCTCCGAAAAAGAATTTCGTTCAGGATCTTATTGAAATATAAAAAAATTGTTTGATGGGTATTTACAGTTATTTGATACACGATTAGAAGTAATAAATAAGACTTATAAATAAAACACGGAAGTATTTTAAAAGTAGTTTTGATTAAACGTTCCCGGGTTTATTTCAGTTATAACCTACTATGTAACAAAGTGCAATTACGGCAATATCCATAATGATATATTATTATAGGTATATACAGTTATTTGATACAAGTGTAGGTGTATATAGATATACAGCATAGCATAAAAGAACGCAGCGTGTTAACCGGTCCACATTGAGTATAGTTTCCCGCGGATGTAGGTACTATACGAGATAAATTGATTATTAATAGTCCCGTAATTTTACAATCAAATTATACATATTTAATTTACTGTTGCGGTAAAAACAAATTACTCCTTAAAAAAATATAATACTTATCATAAAATAATGTAATGTTTATAATAATAATATATAACCAATACACGAAATAAATTGATTTAGAAAATTATTTTATGACTTCAACACAAAACTATAAATACATTGTGTATTATATATTTTTGTAAGTATAAACGGCTTAACTCACGTGTATTTTAAAGTAGTTTCAGACCGATCAGAGTATGTAAGTTCTCGTATGTTCTGCAGTTCATTCTCAAAATATTAAAAAGAAAACATATTCTCCTAACAATAACGCATTTAATCATTTAGAATTATAACAGTATTGCTGTTATATACTGGAGTAGGTTCTTTAAGTAAACGTAATTATTTGAATAATTAGTCCCACTATTTTTAAATTATTATCCATTTTCAGATTTCTTTACTTAAAGGAATTCCCGGGTTGTAAAACTTCTTAGCTCACGTATTTCTAGTAAGATATATGTATTTTACCATCAAGTTAGCTCGGTTAATTCCAGGATCGGCCGTCGCTACATTCTTGGGCGTCTAATAACTAATTAAGCCCCTGCCCACCCTCTCAGTCCGTGCAGGCGTGCACTCGATCGCGTTTAAAAAGAAGACGATTACAAATTATAAAAGAAAAAGCTTCTAAGGGATTGGCGTGAAATAATAATAGGGTTCTAAATAAAAAAAAACTCACGTCTACAGAGTACATTACAGTATTTTCAAGATACTCTAGGTGCGAGTAGATACGATACGTTAATTTTAGACACCTAACTTTTTTTATTTATCAAAATGATAAAATTAGCATTTTGGGACTTATGCGATTTTTTCCAAGAATTTTATTATTAAATGTTTATTAACAAGTATTAGAATTTTAACAATAGCAACAAAGGAAATATTTTCTTTAATTTAAGTTTAAACGTTATATTTTTGTATTTCAAACTCAAAGACTTGACTACTTCAAGAATTATTCATTTTAATTCAGATATCTCAAGAAATTAGAAATTTAAGTACATTGACAACATCTTTACATTGACACTAATATCCTGGATGCATTATTTATGCATTCGGTCGGCTGTTGTAGCTGTCATGTGACAAGTTATTGAACAATGTTTGTGACAAATGCAAAATTATTTTATAGCGAATACGGCCCTGTTGAGCATTGAGGATAATCTTTGTATCGCGATTGTTATTATAAACTTTATACTTTAGTCAATTACACTTGCATCGTTTGGAATCCGAACGGAATAATGTAATTTTCGAAGCTTTAAAGTTTGTTATTTTTCTCATCCAATGTGCAATCGTGGTTCGACCGGTAAATTGAGAACTCCAATGGCCCATACGGTTCGCGTTTTGCTTTTGGACTTTTTAACTGCACTGGCTTCAAAATACTGGTCAGCTATAAAATACTCGTTCACTACCCCGCCCACACTGGCTGGTCTGCCAGCTCCGAAAAATAAAAGAGTACTCTTAATCCGCGATAATGTTCACCGTAATAACAGTCTGAATATAATTAAATGAGAGAAGAAACAAATTTGATACGATAGCAGTCATTAAGTCTTTAAATTAGTCGGACAAAGGGTAGGTACTGAATGCATTGATACAATAGGTACGGATGAATCGCTCGTCGTCGCTTATCGTCAATAATAATTTAATTGTAAAATACTTTATTGGGTAAAAATTATCAACATTTTATAGTTTGTACATAATGTAACATTTCTTATCAATCTTAGTTGGGAATTTTGAGTAAGGAACTTTATTTATATACCTATTTTAGGTGCTTATTAAAAAGAAAAACGGAGAGACTGCAAAAATGTTGTCAAGTAAAAAATCATTGTTAAATAAATAAAGACTTCTAAAATCGTACACATGATTGTCTCACGTATATAATATTTGCTTTAATATTCTTAATAATGTACGTAAGAAAAAAAACAGTAGCATACTACGCAATTCGCCCCTGGGCTATCATTTTGACAGCAAAAAACAACATGGCGGTGGATGATTGCGCGCGAAACCGATCGTCACGAGCGCATTCCACTCGCACCGTACGCGTGCCGGAACAAAAACTATGATATGAAAGTAATTTTCTCTGGGACATCACATTAACCGTACAGCGAGTTACTGTGCCTACAGCGATAGGAACATCAAACAGGAATTTTTGTATCGTTCGTGGATATAAAATACTTGCATAATCCAACTTATTGACTTTAATAATAATAGAAATAAATCTAATACGTGTTATGTGAATTACTGTAAATAACTTATGTGATTAATGTACTGGTACTAAATTAATACTAAATTATAATTGGTACTATTAAGTTACTATTTTTAAAGTTACTATACAGCACTTACTTCTAAGGAAACTAAAACATAACATAGGAATTTACTTCGTATTATTGGTCATAGTAACAATATGGTAATATTTGTTCCCTAAAATAGCAAACAATGGAGAATTACCATGCACAGTGATCGCGGCTGATGATCGTACTCGTTATTATACAGCATTGAATTCTTTATTGAGTAATTTCCCGTATTTAGGATTATGGTCAACTTGAATAGGGCCTAAGACACGTCCAAAGATATTGTCTCACAGGAATATTAAAACCAGAAATAGCATTTAGAAACAGTTGGAATGGAATAGACTACAATTTATTGTGTACCTACTCGTTGGAAACGTAAAGGTAAAACTGATTTTGTCGAGTAATATTATTTAGAATATATTACATCGCTTGGTCGTAAACAATAGAGGATTATTACGGGGATGGAAAATGTTTCGTTCATTGTCATGGGATAGGTACATACATAGAGTGTGATATATAGCAAGCGATCTCACATGTTAAGTTAAACCTCAGGCGTGCTCAGTACTACGGCACTTTAAGCCGTCGGCCCCTTCTGCTATCGATACATAACTAGAGGTAAAAAAATTGCATACGAGGGCCCTGAGATCGTATTATATTTAAATATGAAGATCACTATACATTACTTATATTAGGTAAATGGTAATGATACTTGCCTGACAACTAAGAAAGGGCAGCACAATAATTTTGGTGTGATACTGCAGTGTGTTCGACCGAAACCACGGCCATAGCAAGTTAAAATAAAATGAAATTTCAAGAAGCAAAAAAAACATTGAATTCCGTAACAGCATGGGGCGCACGAAATGCAAAAAGATTTTTGGATCATTGAAGTCGACTTGGGTCAAAAGTCATGCTGCCGTCCTCGGGACCTGTTAGCGTTCCCTAGAGAGCGGTGCGGCGTTACTCACGAAAAGGCAATTGTCGAAGAATGCCAAGAATTCACCACATTCGTGTACCATTTCGCAACAATAACCCAATGAAACATGAAACACTTAAATTTAACACATCCATATATGAGTAAACTGTATTCCATACTTGGTCGGCTTACACAAATAAGTATGGAAGTCGTGATGAGGCCGCGCCTTCGGGCGAACCGAACAGATGCGCGGAAGTTAAAAACATGAATTTTTAAATATATTATTTAACTGTCGCCGTAAGCTATACATGTTGAAATGTTCAAGTTATGAAGAGGATACTCAAGATGGATGACATAAGTATAAAAAATTTAGCCATCACATTATTTTTGAGTCTTTTCTGTTGTTGTAGGCCTATTAAAGTAGATATATAACACTGCACATCCAAATCTCTGTAACGGCTAATAGATTTTTATAAATTGTTTGATGTACCTATATGTGTACTCGTAGGACTTCGCTCTTATTGGAGATTAGGCTTGGATTTTCATGGGTTGCAGTGCCAGTGTCCTACATTCTCTGCGTTTGATAATCATAAAAAAAGATTCATAAACAAAACCAGTCGTTTCGTCAAGGCACATATCTCTTCTTACTACGAGGAGGTACCTACATTTACAAGATCTTGAACATACCAATTATTATCACACGCGTATGTGTGATTACATTCACATTTACCTGTTTTATAAATTGCTTCAACCGTAACTTATTGCATGTTCAAACCGTTTCCCATAAAATCCATGCACGTGTACGTACGGCTTGCCTTTTAACTAAACCATCAAAAATTACAGAAATCCGGCCCCAAATTATTGTGTGATTTGTCTCGGAACCCACACACGTTAATTGTTTTATACTCGCCAGGCAAGAATCGTAATTATCCCAAGGCATACAATAAGAAAATAGGTAGAAAAAATAGACAAAGGGTGACCGACGACGTAATTTTTTCTTTTATTTTGACCCACAGTTCGTACCTGGCGGCTCCGAGATTCAATACGGTCTTTTATTTTTTATTTGCCCTTTTTTCCGATCCTCTAAAATAACATCATGGATCTTCCTAGATGCGTTTAGAATTTCTAAGCCTTTATTCCTCCACGGCGGTTAAATTGTGAGCGATTCCTATGAATGGAAATGACATGAAACTTAAGTTTGTAGCCGTCAGCGGCTTTTATGTACGATTGTTTTAAACGTGACGTGAATATCAAGTCAACTTCGTCATACAAATTACAAGATTATAATTTTGCAGTCAGGTTTTCGAATAAGTATTATATTCTCATAACTGAAACCCATTATAGATAACAGATAAGCTCACCACGCAGCTCACAAAAACTCTCCATAGAATTCCTTAATTCATTATTTAATAAGCAACTCTGGACATCTCAGGTCTCCGTAAAGTAACTTTTTAAGATGAATGGAGGTACATTTTAAGAGAAATAATTACCCAATACGTTGGCCTGTTCGATTATCAGGCGCCTCTTTAAACGAAATTTTAATAAAGCGAATAAGGACCGATTTCGTCGGTCATTTTTCAAGATTGCTGAAACAATCGACCATCATTACGGGCGAATACGTTCACATCAGTCGCTGTTGCCATGTGACCCGAGATTTAAACAAACAGGTTCACCAGTGAACTTTTTAAAATAAAAGTACAATCGGAGCTACTCCTCATTAGTGGCCTCCGAGTACACTAAGATATATTTAATTGATTCAGTGGACAAATGGCCAATTGCTCTAAACCTTCATTCTAAATGCGAGAGCAAGATCCACTGTGCATTTCTTCTTCAATCCTTTAATCCAAAACTTCACTTCTTAACATCCTGCCTCTAAACAGCTCCAAAGAAACAATACGGGCCATAGGTAAAAGGACGCCGTCACGTTTAAGAACTTTCAACTGCCAACCTGAAACGATAAGGAGTATCATCAGCGCCGACGAGTAATACATTACGTGCGCTCTATAATTCGAATTTCGTGTTAACGCATATGATGTAAGGTGGATGCAACAATGTATACTGCACAGGGTTAAAAGTCCTACGCCCAAACGTTTGATGGTAAGGTTGGGGAATGCGGTTCGTGAGAAAAAAATACTCTCGCTTCCGATGCGCTTCGCTAGATAGCGCAGGTGGTGAACGCCGCACGCCGCGTTGCCGGCTCAAAAGAATAGTTTCTTTATTTTTAGGGTTCTCGAAAGAAAAAACTCATTATGTAAAATTTGTTGCTACGTCTACTAGCGTATGAAATGTAGTCTCTTCTCAACTCTTTTCTTGTGGGTATTTAATTAAATGTAAACAGACCATAAAAAGTTGTTTTAGTAAACTGAGAACTGAGTTTTGCGTTGTCTATGTTGAACAATATTTGTAAACGATTGTTTACATTAAAAATGCCTGAGCTAATGGAGGTAGGTACGAGTACTTGTATGCTATTTGGAAATACTTGTCGTCGAAAAATATCATTTACTGAACAATACCTAAATAACAGAACGAAAAAAATCATAAGTTTATCATTTGAGTAATTAAAAACATGTGTTCGTCTACCTTATTTATTTATTTATTTTTATATATCTCCTTAATATAAGGATTACAAAGGTTTAACTTAATGCCAAATGGCATACTCCCAATTTTATGGTAATCCAAATCGACTTGCACAGGTAGGTTAGGTACCGTCACTTCATGCAACCAAATCATTGTCTGCGACTCACAATGTCAACGAGTATTAAATTAGTCAAAGAATATAAAATATAATGAACCCTCGTCAACTTGTTGATTCCAACTGAGTGTTTTTTCAACCATCGGAATTCGGTAGCAGGTTGACATTCTCTTTTTATTACCTACTTATTACTAAGCACGGCGTGATATCCCTTCCTTTTGTTGTAAGGACACTCATCATTTTGATTTGTAAATATTTGTTAACTTGAGTCCACACTTTGCGGCTCATATTTTCTTGGAAACAAGATGCGATTACTTTTATTTGATTAAAAATGTTTCTTTGTTAATGAAATTTGGCTGTGTACCTACAAAGTGTGAACGACATGGAATGACATGTCATTTAAATGTTGAAATAATATGATGTAGGTAGGTAAATTTCAATTCAGAGTCGCCATTAAACGGAATAGTGATTATAAAAAATTATTAGGTATGTTCACATCTCACACTATTAAAACTTGTTTATAGCAAAATTATTATTGTTAGCCTAAACCATAGAAAATATTCAACAAATAATACGATATACAATATTATACAATATAAGTAATAATTTAATATACTGTCCTACAAAAAGACTGTAGGTAATAAATGTAAATGTTACGTCAGTCTACAACATTTTACACTCGTGTACTTCCGTTCGAAATTAGCCGAATAAAGGCAATAAATCAACAAGGTTGGTAATCAAAGGCAGATCCAATTAAAATGATAGCATCCATAAAAGTCATCCATTTTAAAGTTGATTAATTTACTGAGTTTTACGATAAGCAAATGGTCGTTTCTGCTGACTCCGTTTTAGGCTACTCTTTGCCTTCAACCTCCTTCCTACGACGAATTGACAACACTCCTTCCACCCGCTTTAGGCTAAAATTGCAGATGATAATGCGATATTTCTTAAGCTCCGTCCTCTCTACATCTGGTCCATATTTTGCGAGTTGGAGATAGTAAATATTATCTTTTCCTTACAGGTAGAGCCTACAGGCTCGGCTTCCTTGGGCGCGGCTTCTAGAGCGCTCTTCGTGGAAAAGGTCCGTGCTTCGAACGCGGCGTGTCAGTCTGGCGACTTTTCCACGGCAGTTGCGCTTTATACCGATGCTTTGACGCTAGATCCAGCTAACCACATATTATACAGCAATAGGTAAGTTATAGTTGTATCATCGTGCTTACTATAATAGGTGGTGTACTAAAATGTATGACATATATGGGCATTAATATATTTAAGTAGTTGAATTTTGGTCTGGGTTCAGACCCGCACGCAAGTCTAGATTTTTCAAAATCAACAGCGTATTAAAACTATCCATCAATTGCTCTTCGGTATACGGAGGATACTAATACGAGGATACGGAGGATAAGGTATAAATTAAACTGGTCACTGTATTTAGGTGCAAGTAGAGCCCTACACACTGTAATATTGTCTTTGCATGTAGTTCTTTAAAAATATTCAAAAACCTGCTTCCCTACCTATGCACCTATCTGACATGAGAATGTATTTAAAGTTTGGTTTCATCAATGTAGGTCAGCAGCGCGACTGAAACAAGGTCAGTTTGCCGCGGCTCTGCAGGACGCCACGAGGGCGAGGGAGCTTTGTCCAAATTGGCCTAAGGCTTACTACCGACAAGGTAAAATAATTAAGTATCTACATAGAATTACGAAATAAATAAATTATTAGACGCCTACACTAAGTTTTCCGCTGATGTGTCGCGTCTGTACAGGTACTATAAAGAATACAGTTTTTATTTATATAAATCTGTTTGTACTACGTACTCTTTTTTACTTGTATATTTTTAATACACATTTCTTATGCGTAAATTTCAGCTTTCAGACCGAAAAGATAAGACTGAAATGTAAGGTTAATTTTCGCATAAGCATTCATTATAAGGTCTGTAGTTTCTTGTTCGACTAAAATTTAAATACGAGTATATTAGGCCCGCCTTGTATCAATAAACTGATCCGATTGAGATTCGTCTTGAGTGCGAACCTCAGTATTAAAAAATCCGCACTCAAGATAAAAGGGAAATGGGCGTTAGACTACGATGCAAACAAACTTTAATCTTTAACCTTACTGTGACATTAGTAAATTCATCTTTAACTTTTTTTTCATTTAAAATGTGCATAAATAACAAACAAATCAAAGTTTGAAATTATAATACAAAGGAATCATGTTCAATGACGAATATAAATACAGCTTTAACCTTGGTTGAGTCCTAAACATAACAAGCATTTAAATTGAGGGTCTGTCTCTGTATATTTTATGTTCTCGTACATAATATGTGACAGGTGTGATAACCAAATGCACCAATTACTTTTCTAAGTTAAAAATAATTTTAAGCAATTAAATGTTACAGCTGTAACTGTGAAATTAAACATCGTGACAATACCTGCAAGCCTGAGAGTTCTCCATAAAAAATCTCAAAAACCATTTACAGTTCATCAACCCGCACTTGGCCAGCGTGGTAGACCATGGTCTAAACTCTTTCCATAATTTGAGAGAAAAAAATGCAAATTATTTTTTTATTCATACTTGTGCCAAACTAATTACACGTGGGTGAAGCCGCGGGAAAAGCTAGTTCTTTCACAATATTAATATTATGTACTCGTAGGTATACCTAATTGTATTAAATTGCCTCAAAGAGGGACTTAGTAGAAATGCGTGTGGAAGTATAAATTTAATAAAGTGCTGTCACCTAGCATACATTTAATGTTGCGTGTGACTGCAGCAGCATACAATTTGCATTTGTTTTTTATGTGTTTTCCTATTGAATCCGTCACAACACAATATTTCCACTTTCACTACGCATTGTAAACTGTATACATTTACATAACTTGCACAGTTGGATGTATGATATTTCTAAGTTTAATATCTATAATACTTACGGTAAAATAATATAGAATAGGTACATACTCAAAATATTCTGATCCATAAAGTTTTCAAAAGGCATGTAAAGTCTACCAACCCTACCCGCAGTTGGCCAGCGTGGTAGACTATGGCCTAGGAGACCACAGGTCACTAGGAGTGGGACAGTGAAGGGTTGATAAACATATAAATTAAGTACCTATTTACATGTAAATATAAACTAATATTGACTTTGTTAACGAGATAATACATTTGTTTAGGAGTAGCTCTACAATGCCTTGGTCGCCACGGAGAGGCCCTGGCTGCCTTCAGCTCAGGCCTTGGTGTGGAGCCTTCCTCACGACAACTCCTGGCGGCTCTAGTAGAAGCCTCATTAAAATCTCCTCTGAGGACAACCTTGGAGCCTACCTTCAGACAACTGGAGGCCATGAAACTGGATCAATCGCCTTTTGTTCTTATATCGGTAAGTTGACGCATAGGACTATATAGGTATAATCTATATTAGAATATTAAAATGTTCATAAACAAAACTATACATTTACTATAAAATCTGTTTTTCATATTTTCTTTCTCATATTACTCGTATAAAAGACGTAATAACAATTTGAAAAAAAATATTTAAAAGTTATACTTACCTACTCGTAACCCACAAATTATGTAAATCCGGTAATGCAGAGCTCCAGTGTTATTCGGTTATTTTACATTCGAACAATTCGATTACAATACGAGAGCTCATTTACGTAACGTATTTACGACTACCACATTTAAAACACAACTTTATCCAGTGCCAAATGTCCACACCTTCGTTACTCCCTTTAAAATGGTGGCATAAGTGCGTACTAAAGTGGTATAAAATAATGTGACTCGTGGTGTCGAATCGTTGAATTCAACCTGTCATTGGGCCTTGTTTAAAAGCCATCTGATACCCGCGCGCTGGGTCCCAAAATAATGGTAACCATTTACGTGGACCTCCAAATATACGGGTAAAATCGCGCGGACAGCTTGAATTGCCGCGAAATCAATACGCGATTGATAGGGATGGAATATCGAGTCCTTTGACGATGAAAAAATTAAGCATACACAATTGCAAATAATGCCTCAAGTTTAATAGACTTACTTTTAAGTAATTCCATACGGTTAAGCAATGAGCATGTGTACTAGATAGCTATTTTATTTATAAGTGTATGTTTAGTGATTCGTGTGAAATTAGACCAATCAAGTGTAATTCGAATTTCTATTTAATACATATGCGCAAGAGTGTATCGAAACATAATAACACGCTACTGTTCGCTATTCGACATTATAGGCTTCATACAGTAGTGGTTTCTTTAAATCATTTAGAATGAGAAAATAGGAAACATTCTTTCGAAATAAAAATAAATCTAAGCCATAAAACAAGTAATGATTTACTAAACATAAACTACAATTTATGTTTTGTTTTTCCGGTAAATAAAACTTTCATAGAAACTATTAAGGCTAAAAAATAGATTAAAAGGGTAGCTTCTTATGTTTACACGACGCTAACAAAACAGAAACAAGTCGAAAACAAAGCTCGAAGGCTCATAGCCAGGGGAAGTCTGTGGAAGCCCTCGATTCGCGATTAACTTCGGAGACCCTTCGAATGCGCACCATTTGCATACATTCCACCGCTTGCTGTCGACGTCTGGGCATTTTTCGGCGCATTTAGCCGTGGACAATGGGACTGAGTGATCAAAGCACCATAAATACGACCGACCCCCGCATTTACATACAATCTGGACGACAGTTGATCGGCAGCCTGAATATTCCAGGCAACCGGTACTCAACCTAGGGTTAACATTTGTATGCACCTTTAATGGCTCTAAAATAAAAATAAAACTAGTTGTAGTTCTATGCAAAATACCACCATAAATATTTGGTTGTAAAAAGTTTATTGATTAGATATTTCATCAGATCAGATTTAAGTACATTATCTGGAAATTATGGTAATTGTTGAATGAAAATGATTTTAAAAACTACAACTTTCAACTACTACAACAATTTTTTTTATGCTCTAAGGTTTTATTACCTCAGAATTCAAGATATATTCGATACCAATTGGCTTTTCAAAATTATGTGTCAAGCGGAGTTTCATGAATGATTTAGTACTAAAAAATCATATTTTTGACCTTAGTACAAACGTATACCTACCCGAGAATATAATATAATTAGTACTGGCGTACTAAGTTTAAATACATCTAAGTGAAAGTTAATCATTATTATTAAATTATATGTGAAGTTAGCAGCACCTTAGTACATTCTACATTGATGAAAATAAATAAATAAAATAATAAAATCACAAGACGAAGGTAAATCGACCCCTTACCTTTCCAACATTTCGGGGTAGCACCTAACACTTTGAGTGCCGTAAGCTAAAAAAATCTCCCTTAGCCTCGTAGCTACCGATCACGTTGCGACCGGATATCCATCTGAATTATTAAGGAAATGATACCAAAATAATGGATTCATCGTTTTTGTGGTTCAGCTGCGGCTCGCGGTACAAAACCAGGCAAAACACGCAATGCAAGTTGAGCATTAAAATATTGATTCAATAAATACTCATAATTATCGATTGTAATTTAAATAGGTATCGATTACAATCCCATTATATACAATATTTTTTTTTTTCATAATATAATAACTTCACTATGAATTGGCAAACTTAAAAAATATGGTCCATTAACCACGATGTGAAATTATGTGGCCACAACACGTCGGCTACTTATTATCGAGACTAAGATTAGTCCTACCTTTTTTATTTCGGCAATCCTTTGTTATTTATCCGACGATCGTTTTTGTCGTCGTTCACCCGTCACACAGGTACGTAACATTTAACCGTGTACGATTTATACGATGAATCGTGAATAATATTGTCGCTATATAGTCTTACAATGTTGCCTTATACTCGTACATTATATCGTAAATTCGAAGTACGTTAATTTTATCGCTTGAAAGGCCTATCTAGCCATAATGGGCATGAATCATGAGCGTTATACATTGAGAGATTAGTTAGGATGTTATGTTATACAATAGTATAAAAACGGCTACCGATAATACACTAATTTAATGCACAAAAACGCCGTGGGTGTCCGTAAAACATTTTGATTTATGCTGTACAGCGCACAACAACGGAATCGTCGGCAACATTCGCTTGCAATCGGCACCGTAATTGCTTTTTAAAAATTCGTCGCGGTTTTTGCTTTCTGACAATGATACTCAAATTCGCATTTCGGTACATTAGCTCAGTATTATGTACAGATTATTGAAGTGAATGACACCCTCTCGTGAACTCTGAGCTACTGCCCTATCCCGACATCGCCCGCCAGGCGACATTAGTACCTACCATACGACCATTAAATGCACTTATTTATAATGGATCTGGTAATAACAAATGAAATAAAGATACCGAATGGCCCATTTTGTAGATAGCTGGTATCTTCGTTCACTGAAGATAGCAACACATGTTCTTCGTGGAGGCCTTTTTAATGTAGCTGCTTGTTTTAAAACACTACGCAATATAATGTATTATCCTTATTCGTTTTACCGCATTTTGTGTCAGAATTATAAACTCGATAAAAATTAATGTTCAACATTTTACTGCGGAAAGATAAATGCCAAAATTAAACAAATAAATTTTCGCACCGTGTTTCAAAAAAAATTCTGTCAACTGTCGATATAACTTTTTAGTTTGCTAAATCAGTAACTTCGCCACATCCTCGTTTGTGACGCACCAAAAAATCTTCTGGAATAGACTTCCATAATATTTATTCTTTTAATCATTACGAAGCAATAATCACACAGACCTCATAAGACCTCTTTGTAGACTTAGAAAAGACATGAATAAGTACTAGGTATTTATTTAATCCTTGACGATACAGGTAGGGTACCCACGGATAAGTGAAGATTGGTAAAGATGGCATTAGTTACGATACCTCGAGGTATTTTGTAACAATCTTGCGTGCACGACGCATCGTGTATTTTCTTTATACGGTTATAATTCAGGTTTATGCAATTTTATCGAGGCCCACTTCATTAGATACTTCAACTTTCTTAAATTACTTGCTCCGAGGCAGGTAATCTATAAGATGTATATCAAAGCCCTTTTGACGTATCTATGATTATATCCAATAGGTGAAAATACTTGTTTGCGTTTTGTTTTGAAGATGATAATACTACTTATAACAATTTACCAATTAATTATACCAATAATATGAGGATAATTACATAATTATTATTAACTTTATAAAAACATACAAAACTTTTATAGAACTTTTGTACCTCAATTTTCAATTTAGATGTCACGTGGCCGGTCGCTGACGTCGGTCACGTGGCCGGTCGCTAACTTTGTGGTAATTAAAATTTAAAGTACACGAAATAGCATTAAGAGTTCGTAATAATCCTGATTGACTTATTTATGTGCTTGCAACAATATGAAACTTCTCTTTATTTTAAAGGTGGTTGGTCAAGAGTTATTAGCAGCGGGGCAATATCAGTCTGCGGTGACGGTTTTGGAAGCTGCGTTGAGGATAGGATCATGTTCGCTGAAATTAAGGTTCGTACTTTGTTTATTACAACTTGTCTTTAAAGTGTTTAAAAGAATCCCACCCTTTTTAATCATCAAAAAAATACAAATAACATGATACTGATATAAATAAATATTCATTTATATAATTTGAAAGCAAAGTGAGATGAAAAGTTACCTATTGATTTCACAAGATTTTAAAGGTCTAAGAATTATCAACATAATTATAGTTATATGGAAGGAACTGAGAGAAAAAAAATTTGAGAGGAAAGGCCCGCAGGGATATTTTAAATACAGAAACAAGCGTGACAACTTCCCGCATGATTGGTTAAAAAGAAACAATATGTAACGTTTACAGATCAGCATCAATAATGCTTGGTCACGTTACAACAGTTAGCTAATTTAATCGTAAATGAGTCGCATTTCCCGATATGGGCTTATACGAGCTACACATCAACACACACACACGCACAGTCATAACTGACAGGCACTTCCCTCTACTTATCTCTTTATTCCGTGGTTACATGCGCGTAATACACATTTAATTATGTATGTACTCCAGTCGTTTGAGTTACTTTCTTCAAGGCTCTTATTATTTTCAATAAAGTAATTTGTCATGTAAGATGAAAGATATTGCATAATCGTGTATCAATTATAAGGAATTTTATTCCGTGTCTCAAAGGGCCGCGCCGAATACGCATGATTTATGCCTTAGCAGCCCAAGGTCCATATGATATCCCTTTCAAGATTAATCTCTTAGCAACAATTTCACACCTTTAACACCTCTCGAAGTTTCAAAACGTTAATAAGAAGAAGACAAATTGTTCGGCCGCGATTCTCCACATTCATTAATGGTATACCATTATTATTTTTAATCACGAACCGAATGTATGGAGTTGACAGTGGAATAATTTATATGTACTTAAGGGAATGGTTATCTTTGGCGGAATTTCGACGTTTTGATTTATATATGTTCGCCTCTCAGGAAGTATGGAGCATAAATGTTTCAAGGGATACGAAACGTCGAGTTTTAATAGGGACGGTAAATTTGCGCGTGCGTTCCGTCTTCATTTTGCGCTGCGTGGATTATTTATGTTGTAATAACTACATACATATCTAATATATTGTTCATGAATTTATTATACTAGATGTATTTAATCAACGTCATCACATTACCCCTGTCAAATATTTGAAGGATTTAGGGCATAGGTTATTGAAATTTTGGCCTAAGAACTAAACTAACCTGGCCTTAACTAAACAGCAAGCTTTACTTAAGAGTCGTAGAGAAATGTTAGCAGAATTTGTCGAAGCCAGTAGTTAATGAGAGTTCATTAAATGATTTAAATCAAAACTGTTATTAAGTATTATAAGATAAGACACGTTCAAAGCACCTTGATACCGTATTTTATAAAGATACCTTCAAGTAACACCGTATTAATCTACACTCCATTATATCTACGTATTTAACTTTATAATCGCAACCTTTTGGAAAAATATGAAAACAATATCTTGTAGCCCATCGGCTAATACATATAAAAATACCGATGAAAATATACAATACATTATTGAAGAAGAGTACCGCGGAGTCGACAAGGAATCAAAGAAGCGACGATACCCACACCTCACAGATCTTATCTCTACCTTGATGGATCGAATCCGTATCGATACGGCCCTATTCTATACGAAACATGTTAAAGAAAATCTTTTAACTGTATAAATAGGGACATTTATTTTTGATCCTTATCAATATGGGATAATTGGTGACTGATGATAGCATATAAAGGCACCAGCGTGATACAACTCGGCGGGAAATCGAGAAGCTTGATAAAGGTTTCGATATGAAATCGATATAATGTAGGTAAGTGTAGGCGGCGTTATTTGAGACTTTTTATTTAACGTGTATTTATATAAATAGAAAGTTGTCAAAAATTGTATGAAATTCGTCACGTCTTGGAACTTTAGGTTTTAAAAAAGAAAGACATAAATATAACTTTAAGTTTAAAAATTTTTTTTTAGGTTTAATAATAACATTAAAATGAATTAAGTAGATATTATATAGATTTTTACTATGCCT
>DWAV01000033.1:0-38289 GCA_018231305.1 Noctuana lactifera
GTGCTCAGCAATGGGTCAGTGATGGGTTGATGATAAATGATACAGATTTTAATAACAGACTGATTGATTTGCTGTCGCGACACTTTTCATTCATCTGCGCAATTCCATTTTCTTTTTAATCATAGCCATACAAATATTTAGGGAGGCATGAATAACAGGAACGAGTTGATGGGCCCTATGCAGTCCTTTATTACTGTACTGTGTGTCAACAAAGCGGTGCGATGAAAAGCTCTTGGCAGGACGTGTGCAAGCGGTGGGCGGCGCCCCGGGCGGGCGACTCTGCATTGCGACATGCAGTACACACATACGACCGAAATACGAGTCGTCTTTATAGGTATGCTACGCAGCACAGTTAAATCTCTTGTTTTTAGAATTTTAAGAAATTGTTAAAAAATTAAATAAAACATAAAAAAGACATACATAGGAGATGGACTTTTAGGGAACATTTAAATTATGTAATTATGAAATTTTAAATTAAGCTACGACTAACATAACCCTGACCTTTCTCATAAGCGCGTGCCTAATGCGCGGGGGTGAATAACCTCAGGGGTGAAGTTCGTCTAAATAAAAGACCGTTCACTTATACAAGTAAACGGTCACCGACTGTCGACAGTTGCGTGGACGTCTTTTCATTCCAGTTCAGCTGTTTTTGTTTTTTTGTCAATACAAGAAGTACGAAAGCTCACGCGCGCTCGTCATTATCTGTCTATGAAAACTAACAACGGGTTTATGTTTACTCTATGGCTGTGCGATCAGTAAAGTGCGCCCTGTTTAGTGTTGACCTATGAAGCAAGTATGAGATTAAACAGGTAGACTTTGTTTATAATAAGTTCTTACTGCTTTCTTGCATAAACTTTGAAGTTGGCGGTTCCTTCGTTGTGACTTAAGAAATTATATTCGAGAACTGCTTAGCAAGCCTAAATGAAATAAACAAGAAAGCAGATAAAGTGGCGACAAGGACATGTTCGAATGCAGATATTACTCTTATTAGCATAAGTATCAGTAATTTGCAGAATTATCAAGAGTTCCATATCTTATCTTGAGTAATATAATGGAGGTGTTGTAATGGTACTACTTTATCTTGTCTAGGCAATCATTAGCAATCTAAATAGTTTAAACGTTGGAAAATTTATTATAATGAATAAACAGAAAGGCGAGACAAAGTATATAAAATCAAGATTGACATTGAATTTGTGAAGTCCAAACTTTACTTAATTATAGTTCTAATATGAGGCAAATTAGATTTTTATACTTCTAGTACGTACAAAAAATATGCACTTAATTAAGTTAAATATATGGAATAAGATATACAACTCTCGATATCACCAGCAACATCACTTTGCAAAATAGTTACAATAATCATGGCCTTCAAACTGAATTTATAACATTATTTTTTTTAATAGTCACTTTTTTACACTAAAATCTTAAGTACAATAAAATTTGTCAGAAATTTTAATTCCAAATTATAAAATACTTTGAGGAAAAGCCTGAGCCTAAGAAAATAGCGAGAACAAACGTTAGTTAACGCAAGTGCGTCGGCTCGAGTCGCTCGAGACGTCGCCGCGCGCGGCCGGGAGAGCACTGGCGCCGGCCGCAGCGTCCCGGCGCCTGCTGGCGACGCCGCGTTGCTAGGCAACCGCTGCTGCACCGCCACCGCCGCCCGCCTTACGCTATCTTCATCATTATTATGGAGATTGCCGAACTTTTAACAAGGGAATTGACGATTTTACATTTAAAAAAATTACGTTTAACTTGCCACATTTTTTAAATTCGAATTTCGAGTAGGATATAAAAATAAAATAAAGTGTAAAAAAACTTCGGTTTACCTGCCTACAATACATAACTACGCAAATTCAAAAATCGTGACCCGAAATTTGTATACGACACGAAACAATTGAAGCAAATGAATTAATGTTTTTGCGCAGCATCCTGCCGCACTACAGTGGGGCCGGATAAATCAATTTATTCCCTTTAATCATTTTTAAATGCACTAATCTTCCTAACATTATTAAAAGCGTGGTGTGCTTATTAATTATATAATCGGTGTTCCATTCATAATCAATCATTACTGTAATTATCTAAATTAATGATTTTTATAGTTATATTATAGTTATTTAGATTTACGTTACAGACATTATCAAATGTGCGTTACGTAATAATGCGATAGTTCATCCATTTAGGATTTTAATAGCAGAAGGCGCGTGCGGGGCGGCGCGGCGGCGGTGTGCGCTTCCGTAAACACCACTTCTCACACCCAGGATTGCCAAAAAATAAAAGTATAATTTTTGTAGTAAATGTCATTAAGGGGTCACTACAACCCATGCATCCACGCCTCCCCAACCGAAATATAGGAAGGAACAGAACCAACCCGACCGAGACACAATTCAAAAACTGACAACATATACATACTTGATGTCAGTTTTTGCAAATAACTGTACCTACCCAATCTTATGAATGTTATGAATTTAAGGCATCCAAATTTTATGAATAAATGAATGTATATTAAAGTAATTAGTATTATTTGTCAGTTAGTGATTTTGTGGCAGCCATCGTTACAGTCGCTTGTAAAGTTGAGAGATGAGGCAGACGCGTAGACGGCACGGCCACGCTGTTCGCTTCTAAACCGATTAAACATAATATCCAAATTGTCCAGTATAAATACACGGATTACTAAAATTTTAACTATCAAATTATGTTCGAGTAAATATTGATAATATTCTTTACTTATACCTATGCGCTATTAACGTGGTTTCTTTAAAGAAGAAACTACCTAATGGTTTATATAAAAAACGGTCCAAAAAAAAATTAGCCTGAAGGAAGCCTTACCTACATATATGTTAAAAAATATTTGAAATGGATACAGGTATTCGTAATTACTGAAATATAATATAGACAAATAAACAACATTCGAAGAATATATGACATTAGATATCTACTCGTACTATGTACAGAGTTAGGTAGATCTCTGCACATCTCAGAGATCGTGCACATCAATCATGTAGGTAGTGTGATCTTGCACATGATATGATGTACCTAATGATATATCCGTTCAACCCTACAACATACCACACGTCAGTGATGTCACATTCAGTTTGGAACAATATGTAACAAAGCTAACGAACCGAGTAGGTACCACGTTCCGCTACTGTGCTTTCTCTATCAGTAATACTAAATCTTCAAGATAATATATCTCATCATTTTGTAAAAGTACACATCAAAGAGTATCAAAGAGAATAAAGATTCTTCCCTTGCATCGGTCCTACGGAACTTACGAGTACAAGCCTTTGAAAGTGGACGGAAAAGTAAATATTAATTTAAAAAGCGTAACGTCCGGCAACACCTTCGTTTCCAAATATTTATGTAGAGACTTAATATTTACGTAACAATCCGTGGAATGAAAGTATTAAAACATTATCCAGAGGCCTGTTCAAATTTATACTGAAAAGGCCCTATAAAATAATCCTATAAACAGTTATCATATTACTATTTTAAGCTAAAAGCGTAATAAGATAGGTACAAAAGGTACAAAATATTTGATATAAGGCAATGTAAAGATGTTAAAATGCATTTTTTCAAACTGTCCTTTTGGGTATTTTTTAAATACGAGGCGAACTAGAAATAAATTTTGAAGAATATTTGATGCTAATTCCAGTATTTAATTAAAACATGAATATTAGTGTGGTCAGGGTTACCTAAACCTTGAAAAGTTCGCAGTCATAAACAGCACCTCAATTCGAACTTGTTAGCATGACTAATTCATACTTACAAAATATTACTTTTCGCATTAACATTCGTAGATCGTGATACAACAGCACTTGCAAGCTAAATTTAGTCAGGGGCTAGATCGTGCGATACGTTAGCAATAGATCAACTACTAGAGCTTTATGCCATTAGTCTTGCTTCGTTTAAATGACAGTATCTGGACAATACTTAAAGGCTAAATATGTCCGATAAGCCTTATACAATTTGTGAAATAATTTCATTTTAAGCATTTGTCGATTAAATAACTGTATAATGATAATATATATTTTTGACGATGTTTATATTAAAATGAACACAATTGGCACCTAAGGGCTTCAAGATGGCCCGACGATAGCGCACCGGCTATCGTGAGAAAGGTTCGCGATCTAAGAGGCCAATCAGTTATCTAACATTAATCCTCGAACCCGCGGTATCTTTGACGGCCACTTACAGCCAAAAGCAATTTGTTTTAATTACGCTTTTACCGATCTATATCGAGAAATTAAATAAATTCTATAAAACTCCCGTGAATCAATCACGATTTCAATCAATGCTATATTTTTCTAATCACCGATGGATGCTGATACGTTCTCAATATTACATGCGATTTAGTTGAAATACCATACAATAGCGAAACAATAATTAAATAAATGGACCAGATGTTTACTCACGTTATTCCTATTTAACGTAAGTAATTACTACTAGTACTAAAGTTATAGGAGAAATGTTTGAAATAATTACAGTCTGATTCTGACATCTGTTTGCTAGCAAAGCTTTTAATTAATTTGTAGTTAAGGTATCACATTACAAGTTGGCAGCGGGAACGGGTTGTCAAATTGGAAATGTTTTGATTTGAATAGTTACCGGGTGACTGAGGCTATCGCTAGAGATCTAAGCAAAGGGGCGGGCGTGAGGCCCATTGTTTAAGTGTCGAATTTTATTTATGGCGACGTAGGTAACGGCGCGATGGGTCATACTGACACCTGATGCCGCGATGAATATCTCCCCGCGGCGGGTGGTCGTGCCAACTCAGAACCACTGTCACCTGTGTGGTTTTAACAGTAAAATGGCCGCTGAGAAGGAAAATGATAATGTATCGCGGTTATACAAATTTTACAAAAATCATTTAATAAACCAGGGGTCCGAGTTTGGCATTTTACTATCACTGGCTTATGTCCAGGTCCAGTCCGGTAATGGTGTCATATTAAAATGGCGATAATCGTGAGTTTGCGATTGTTGAAAAATTATTATTCGTAGATTATCATAACAGTCAGAATCAAACATTGAGATGCCAGTGACAGACGATTACGACCTAATTATGAGACGATAGCAAAAGCAGACCCGGGCCCCAGTAGTATCAAAAATATTTTTGTTTACTACGAACGTAATAATTATTTTTGCGACAATAACCAAACCCAAAATTTTCAATTAAACTTATCTAGTTAACAATGTAAATTGTTATGCTGAGGATAAGAACACATTATGTTCTATTTTAAAACCAGCAACAGAAGTCACAGGAGTTTAGTCAAACACATATTTTATCAGTTGCAGACGCTTTGTTTAACACGAGTTTACTCGAGAACAAAGACTTTTCAAAGTTTGCCATTTCATAACATGACATCACTCGGCAAATAAATATAAAACATTCTGAAGCTGTTATGCAAGTTTTATGTCAATGGTATTTTTTGGGCTTGACTCTACCAAATACACAATTATTAATATCTACAATCAGCATTAAATTTCAATTATTTATTCTCTCATAACTTAATTGCAAAAAACTATTTTGCTTTTGGTTCTGATGTATGGGCATGATCTAGGTGGCTTTGATTTTAGTTATCGGTATGTTGTTTTTTTCTCTCTCTTCATTTTCACGATCTTAATCTCATCTCTATCTTTCTTGCGCCTATTTATTCTAATACTGCTAAGTGATTACTTAACAAATCTTTAACTTTTGAACATTTTTTAATGCTATCTTGGTTCTGTCATAGCTTCTAACAATTTATTTATGAGTTTTATATCCTCGAAGTTGTTGGTCACCACTACTCGCCTAATTGTTTATACTATATAATGCATATGGTGCACAATGTAGAATTGTTGTTTTTGTTAATGTTTATTTGAAAACATTTTTACTTATTCTATTACTGCTACGTAATTTCTACCGAATGTGGTATTAAAAATGTCAGTACATATTTGTCATCAAACACAGCCTCGCAAAGACCTCGGCGAAACATTAAAATTCCAAGCAGTTCGCGACCGGAGCACTGGAGTTGTAGATAAACATTGGTATTACGTAATGGTCAACATTTCAAACACTGCAGATTTAATATTGAGTAACAAATACATGCCGCTACTACTGCTACTTACTACCAGGGCACCTAGTCTGCTATTTGACTATCACTGGCTTCACAATTTTCTTATAATTGTCTCGGGTTGGAATGGCAATCAGTATCGTAATAGTTTGTGATTATTGAGAAACTACAACTAGTAAAAAAAAGTTCACATATATGTTTAGTTAACATTATTTGTACAGCACGTAAGTGACCTTAATAAATAAATAAAAATAAATAAATTACATGATCCATTGACATGCCAGTGACAGAAGATTCCGAGTCCATTATGAGAAGATAGAAGGGGAAGAAGGAGATGGTCCCAGTGCGATTATTTACGTACTATGAGTACTGTTATTGCAACCTTGATTATGATTTCACAATAAACAATAACTAAGTATTGAAAAACACGTTTAACAAAGTTATTTATCCAAACGTACCGAATTAAAGTTAAACTTATTTATCCAAACCAAATTCTTCCGATGTGCTAGAAAAAAACATACCAGCAAAGTAAAATTATTCATTCACGAATACAGGAGCTAAATTACGGCCTCATCTGCGTACCTACGAGTATATCCTTTTCCTTGAACTCATCTTTTATTCATGGGACCAGGACCTGTGTGATTTTCATCGAGATTTAATTTTGTAGTCGCTAAATGAATTCTTATTTATCGAATGTCTAAGCAATTTCGCTCTGTATTTTCTAATCGGAATTTAAATTTAGAAACAAAAGCAAAAAGGCTTTATTCTATCTGTCCTAACTACGAATTGCTTTTGAAAATTCTACTAATTTCTACTAAACCATTAAAATGAAACTTTGCACACACTTTAAGTTCCCGTCAAGATGAATATAATTAATTTCAATTGCAGTAGGTAATGGAGGAGGTAGACAGGAAATTTGGATCTTATCGTTTATTTTGATGAATTAGGTGAATTTAAAGAAAAAGTGAGTGATTTAGACTTCAAAAATTTATTTAAAAACCTAATAAGTGTTGGAATAATCGATATCGAATAGTTTTTTTTTAATACTTGTGGAGTATTCGTAATTGATGATGGAATATTTATTTACGTAAGTATTTAATATTCAATTATGACTGCGGTGAGCTGGTTGTGCTCACTTTAAATCATTATGTTTTTATATAATTCCATAATAAAGCCTTCTTTATTATTACATTTACGAAGATTATCAATAGAATTATAGGCTTTACATAACGGTAAAAACATTACCCTCCTTACGCGTGGGGTAATAAATATGGTTTGGTCGATAACCGAAGTATAATGCAGACGGAAGCGCGTGGCAGATAGCGGCTAAAATATAGCCGAGAATAAATGGTTTAGCTAATAGACGCATTAGCCTGTCGGAAGGAGCGCGAACCATCAGTTATCCATAGCTGATAGTAATTTACCCTCTTAAGCCGGACGAGGGTCCATCACCGACACTTTTCCAATTCGGAAATTGTTATATAATTTGATGTATGGGGTAAAGGTGTGGTCGTATCACGTGGTCGGTTGGTCGCGATTGAAAATTCAAACAGTATGGTTATGATGGGTTATCTTACATCTTGGATAGTTTAATATATTCGGTCCACTAAAAATAATCGATTTAAATTAGTTATATGTATTTACTTTAGATGTCCCCTTTAAAGTCGGAAATCAAATATTTCCAAGAATTTGTAGGTTCTTATAACGTATTATATAATATAGGATTTCATTATTATGAAATTATGTAATATACATATCATTAATGGGTGGGTAAATACAACGTTAATTTAAAATCCAAATATATTTAAGTCTTTAAAATTAAAAAAAAATACGTGTACGTAAGTAATGACTTAATTATGCATACTTACATTGTAATAATAGTACACAAATAATTGTAGGTATATAGAAATAGAAAAATGACATCATGCGCCGACGCTGAGGTGAGCTCTATTCATTAGAATTCAGTTCTAGAATATTATGCTATGTTAATAATTACATACCTACCTTATATTGTATTAAAAATCTTTTGACAATATTCATACCAACATAAATCTAACGTACTAAACAAACCGATATATGTTATTTAATGTTATCCAGATTATTCCAGACAAATACAAATACCTTATGAATCTTATGATGAATAAAAATGAACTTTGATTTTGGTGATATGGTATGCATATGATGCAGTGCATGCATATGATCCATAGTGTATTTCTTATTTATGATATATTTTAAACAATACAGAGAACAAGATGTGCAGCTGTAGCTCTCCAATATTGAAGTATCAATTAAATACGAGTACAATAGAAACGCGGACAGTCACACGCAGAAGTCAACTAAATGTAAGCAAGTACCTACGTACCTACTTCAACATTACGAGTAGTACAAAGTGAGAGTAGTTTTAGGCACAGCCTCGCGTGGGCACATTCTTTGAAAACAATGTTATGAGCTTTGCAATTTCTGCCTGATGTCATTCTTAAGCATTAACAACTATGTGTCTGTATTTAAATTGATTACTTTTAGTTCATATTGTAGCAACGTATTCATTGCTGTAACTCCTATGCAGCAGGCCTTTTGAGTTTTTATTATAGTTAATTAATTTCTTCAAATTAAAACATTAAGTTAATTAAATACTCCGAATTGGTCAAAATATTCTCAAAATCAAAACGACCATGTGATAATTCAAGAAAAATATGCATGCTAAATACAGACAATAAATTAAATGTCGTCAATTTTGTAGGTAACATCAAGTATGTTGATTTCGGGCGGTTATATTATTGAGTTATCGAAAGGACATTGAACTGTTGATTTCGACTGCAGACACAATACGGTACCACGATAACACATGTGATTGCGAAATATCTCAGATATTAAAGTAGATTCAAAATCTCTTAACAGTTATTAAATAAAATAAAACAACGCGTTAGTGCTCCATTCAGTAGGTACCTATCGCTATTCGCTTGGATTTTTTTTCTTTAGCACGAAATAAATAAAAAAAAAGTTAAATCGATCCTAAGGGTCCGTCCATGATCTACATTCAATTTTAAATCATATCTGAGGTCCCAAGACTCCCAAGCTAGTCGACAACATTAACTCACGACAAAAGACAATATTGTTTCATAGCCATAGAAATGTTTAGGCGGTGATGCCTCTATGTACTTTATTAAGAGGACATCAATGTTGCGAATGTGGTCTCTGTTGCTCAGACAGTTCTTCAAATTGAGTAACTTTACGTAGAGCAAAATGATACCATAGGGTGCGTGGGCGCTTCACTGTTAGAACAAATGGCCACGTCTGTCTTGCAGTGAAGGAAATGTGTTACTCGTAACCTAGGTTTTGCAATATCCTAACCAAAATGTCACGAAATTGTATAGGAGAAGTCAACGTATAGAACATATACCTGATTGCATACTTTACAATTGAGACTAAATTTTTAAAAGTATACTTTTTGTTCTTCTGCATAATGTATAACATAGGTACACATTTAGCCAACTTTTCCCTCTGTAATTTGATTTCTTACGGTCTTAAAGGCTTAAATTTCTATTACTTATAGCAATAAGACCATGTTTTGTATACTTGTAATCTTAAGTGCATTGCCATTTATTTAAAACCTATGTATGAGTGGACAATAGTAGAATAAGCTATTTTTCAAACAAATTTGCAATTTTATACGGTTAAAAATTTTCAACACGATAAGAAATTAGGCTGATATAATTTAATTTGCTATTATAGCCATTTCAAAAGACTTAATACAACACTTACAATATATTATATTTATTTAGATAGGTTACGAACTACTTATCACATTTAAATTTCACTAATTTTAATTTTAATTACCTATCACTTAAACCATAGATAAGTATATATTTACAGTTATTATGACTACGAAAAACAAATCTGCATCTCTATCTCGTTCTTGACCAGATATTTATTTTGCATAACACTCCAGCAATAGAATACAAGAGAAAATAAATTTTCATACACATTACGGCAACAGTCAAGTGACAAGGCGAGGTGGTCTTGGGGCAGTAACCCTTAGTTTACGAGCGGGCGAACACAAAGGTGCATTAGAGGAACAAGCGGAATGCGCGAGTCGCCAGGACTTTGCGGCCGGGGCCCACCGGATTATGATTTACGACCCGTTAATGCAAATCTATAGTTTGAAAACCGATTTCATTTCGATATCGAGTCGTATATAAGTGCGCACGCGTCCACGTAACACGTTAACAGGCGACCGACGTAACTATCAGTCCATTTCATTCAATTTCTTTTATCGCAGCTAGGAAGTATCGTCACTGTGGGTCAATGCTACTTTATGTGTGCTAAACATTTAAACCCTTAAACGTGAATCCAATAAACAACTAATAAAATTAAAAACAGATTTGCGATATATTTTTATCTTTTAAAAAATAGGCTTTTTAAAAAAACACGTAAGTTGCTTTCGGTGTTTGATCATTTAGTAAAGTTTTTTTATAGTAAAAAATTCTTAATGCTAATTAAATTTTACAATAGCATCGAGAGCTCGGTTATACGAAATGGTTTCAGTACCTAACAATCAAGTTCAGTGTCCCAAGAGTAAAATGTCAATTGAGAGTTTGCCAAGTGGTCTCGAATCGAAGTTCAATCTAATTTAGTACGTACTCGTACTTTAAATATATGGTTCAAGACCACTTTTCTACGTCTATACACAGCTCCATATAACTAACAGATAAGCTAATATCATACTTACTACTTTTATTGAATCTACAGTAGGCACACTTTTCCGATTAAAACTAACTATCTTCAATGGAGTGTATGTAAACATAACATTTTTCAATATAGCTAAATACTAACGCATAATTTCCTAATGTTTCCCATTACGAGTGAACCGTTAAAGCTTGTATTATTTGCTCCAATCATTAACATAGTAGTCATGATGGTAACGTGACATTCTATCGCCGTCTTATTAAGTAGGTCTATTGTTAATTATGGTACTTACAGTGATGGTGTCATAGATGCCATTGTGGTCTCGTAGGGTAGCGTTTGGCGTGGCGGGCGCCGCGGTTAGGCTTGGAGGCAAGGCCCGAGATGGCGGAGGTGACAGAGGAAGCGGGTCTCCATTGCGTGTCCATGTTCGATGTATTTGCCAACTGGTATCAGAGAAACGTGCTCTGTCCTGGAAAAGAAAACCATTGTTTAACAGGCATCCATAGTACTTGTATATAAGTTCATACTCGTAACTATGCAGTAATGCATGTGATTAGGCAAAATACGTAATTTTAATCTACATTATATCATTAAAAGTTATCCCCGTGACACAAAAAGTAGTGAATTCTTATGTAAAATAAGTAGCGCTGACGTACAGTTATATTCACTTCGTATATTAAAATATTGATAACTTCGTAAATTGTTAAAAGTTTACGTATTATTTTATTGATTCTCGTATGTTCTTTCGTCGTGCATGGAATATATACGAGTTGGATAGGTCTAAAAACCTCCCGTTTTGAGCTTGACGCTAGAATACCGCCTGAACAGTTATAGTGAAATGTACCTAACTGTATTTTTTCGTCACAATCCTGTAAGTTAGATACACTATTAGTACAGACACTTAACCATTGCAAATTGAATTAGTGTAAAAAGCGAAGTATGTAATTAGACACGCTATTAGCGACTACACGTCGTCATGGACAATTCGAAAAGCGTCACGACCAACGAAAGTTCCATATCCGTGTTAAAATGATAATGAACTCTATTCTGTCTACTGTGAATGTTTATACATGGTTGCTGCCGCACCTCAGCACTTTAGAGTTTTGCCAATGACTCTACAGTAGAGTTCGCAGATCAATCATCTTCAAGGCAATTTTAACGTCCTGCTCACGTACGAGGTTTCTATGCTGGACTTCTTTGTAATACAAAGTGCGGTACCGCAGCTAAAGATGATCTTAAATGGTGCTAGTGGTGTCGCGGGCACGTAACCCAATGACATACTCGTAGTTCATTGGTTTATTGCAGCAGTGACCCTCACGTCCGTTAACTTATGAAGCATTAGCATGTGACTAAATGAAAATTAATTATGAACTATGATTTCCGCTTTCATTTTTCGGTATTAAACTTGAATAAAAGAGGCCAATCTAAATAGTTTGATATGAAATTATTCAGGAGTAGGCATACATTTAATGAAACTATAGAATATACAACACAATTAACAAAGTTTTCTTTTTTTAGTTGTTTTTATTATTTTTAAAGCAACTTATGAAGGGCAACGTCAATAAAGTAGTACAGTGTAATCTAGTGTCATCAAAAAAATGTAGAGCAAGAATTAAGATCTATTCAAGCGCTGATAAGTTTTCCTTATAGGTATATCTATAAGCTCGTGCCTTCGAGGAACGTCAGTGCTTTGAATTTATGTAGCTAAGTGAATGCACCGAGATAGTACCCAGATAGGTATGGAGAAATTGACTAATGATGCCATCGATAACACCAGCCGCTCCGTTAGACCAAGGAAATGATTGAGAAATCGCAATACACAAAACATATTTACAACGAATATATTACGGTGGAGGTGCTCGTGTTTGATATAATTTAATTATGTACCTTTGTGAAATAGTAAATATTGACTAAGTTTAAAGCCTTTTTTGGAGTTCTTTTGCTACCTAAGTACCTACTTATTACTTATTTTTGGAACCAAACATATCTACGTGACGAGCTACCTCATGGTCACTATTAATTTATTGATTTGTTTAGTTGTTATTTAGTTGTAGCTATTTGTAATGTGTGATGTGAATCAACAAACGGTATCGAAAAAACACTATGTACACGAAGTATGAAAGTATTTTACCGCTGTTGTCTACGGAGGCCACTGTATGGAAAAAGGAGTTATAAACGTTATTATATTGTTAGTCAAGGAATTAGAAGACTTTAGAAAACGAGCATAACATTAGTTAAGGCCTTTTAAAATTCCTTTTTTGCTTCCTTGTGCTGAGTAGAGTTAAAATAAAAAATAATAAATACCACACAATACCTATATTTACCTCAAGAAGTATAAACAAACCACAAAACAGATTCTCGGTTTTCTGATTTATTATGCCGATATATTATATAAGCAAAATACTTAGTACGTATAAAATTGTTATCGGAATTTCAAAGTTATCTAAACCTGTTTGTCTCCGTATAATGTTTAGGTATAAATCTATTAGAATGCAGATAATAATGTTATTAATAACGTTAATTTTATTAGTTTATCTCAAGTGCTTAGACCTTGTTGGCTTATCTTACAAATTAATTTCAATATCATCGCGTTACAATATCTGTACTGGTTTGAATTATGTATGTATATAAATTACTATGGGTTTTATTTTGGAGAACTGTTGGTTTATATTTAACGGAAGTAACCAAATATCAGTTAATCACATTTGTTTACCATAGATCTTAAGAAATTGAATTTCGACTATCAGTAATGGTAGACACAAAAAGCGTGAGCGAATCTATAAAAAACTATTAATGCATCACAGCTATATGGCACAAAAAAATAATTAGTACAGAGTAGTAGTAGATAATTAGTAATATGTTTTGCCTAAGGCTAAGTGACTATGTTGCAGCTACCATGTACAGTCTGATTTTTTTAGAACTGTCTGTTTTTAATATGATTACACTACAGTTTATCAGGGAAATATTTTTACTGAAAAATTCACTGCTAGAGGTCATTTATAATTCAATGCATAATTCTGTTATGATAAAAAAAATAAATGAAACTGCACCAAAAATTATGTAAACAAAATATTTCCGGCAACTGCAATGGAGGTCAGTGTTTTGTAAGAAGTGTTGTTAAAACTGTAACAAGTTTGTCTTGTTTCAAAATCTCCAGTACATTGTATGAAAATAGCGCAGCGGATTAACTATCAGGTAGATAAGATAATAAACATCCCACGTGGTCTCGAGCATCGGTCGAAGGCGAGATAGCGGATAGCGGCCATCGTACGCGTGCGTAGGCGCATACACTTAACATTACTCTAATACTTTCGTAGTACCTACTCGTACTTGCCTCTACACACCGTGGGTATGGTACTCGTATATGGTATTAGTGTGCAATCGAAAAAAGGAAATTTTCGACTGTATTTGCGTCTGCCAACTGTTCATGCTTGTCAGTGTTTGTAGGCTTACCATTTACGGTGATTGATTATATACTGTGATCAGTAGTTTGTGCTTTGCGGGCAAAAATAAAATATTGAATGATACAAGTGAAATAGAACTAAAAGGTAATATTTGTAAAAAAAAAATATGTAGAGCAAAATGGAGTAGATCATAGTACTGAGAATATAATTTTATTTATTTACGGATTCAAGTTATATAAGCGCTCCATCAAAAGGCAGCTAATTATAACAAAATCATTTCATTTATTTGACTTTCATTTAGTGTTTGTAAACATATTTGAGCAGGAGCTTTATCCAGTAGGCCTTACATGCGGTACCTGTAGGTACCTAGTCTGGTCCAGCCTCAAGAATTAATAAAGTTATCCATGCCCTTCAAGAACGTTCCATTGTTATTCGACACGCCTCGCTTGTGTTTGTCACACGTTTCGGAATAACTTTCGTCGGATCTAGTGACGACAACTTTTACTCTCAATGGTAACTTTTATAACGTATTGAGAAAAATAATTTCGGTGCATTAAAGAGAACACATTTTGTAAGTAACGTCCTATATTTACAAGTATTACAGAAGAATATTTTTTACGTACATACCTACCTCCGGTTGCTGAAAGGACAATTACGAGTAACACACAAATCAACTTAACAACTGTCATCTATAAGTCTATCTATTACGTTTCTGAAAGAAAAGAATGATTATCTTCTTTTATTTGATAAAAGATGTTAAACTTGCAATTTAGAACTGTATGTCAGGTCAAGCACTGGATTTGGGTTACATTTCAGAAATTCAAAGGACTTTAATTCTATTTATCGTTACACACGCTCGTGCTGTGTGTGCTACCCATAAACGATAAAAAAAAGCCTTTTGCTTCACATTACAGACAAGTTTTTATAATTTTATATTGTATTTTTAACCAATAAATAATAACTATTCAATCATACTTCATTGTACTTTAAAATCGTATTCGTAAATCGTATAAACGACGCAATAGGTTCAAGCTGCTTTCTTAGATGGTGTTTTAAAAATCATGAATGAATTCAAAGGGCGATCGATGTTGTAAGCTTTGAAGTAGCTACCTAATATTGGAATGCACTTATGTTTGCATGCTTTCTGTCGCGGAGAAATCGTAAGTCTCGGAGAGAGTAGGAATTCTAATTACGTCGCTGTTACAACTATCTTACCTACAGTAACTTTGAAGTAACAACGAGCTTACGTCAACTTTATAGGTACTGCCTACAGAACCTTTAATAAATTATAGTCGTTTATTCTATTTAATAAAGAACATCTGATTATTTTTAGTTGCCTCTACATAAGCTTCAGAATTGGGTAGTTTCCATTTGTTCCATGACTGCATGCAAATCCTAATTCATCATTTAACCTTATTCCCCGCTGGGATCGAACCCAGTACTCGAACCGTGGCTCAGCATAGTCACCACTACACCACACGGGTAGTTACACTCGTTACATATTGGATTCAATAAAGCAGTTTAGCTCCCGGCATCCACACCTTACTGACCGAACCTTAATAATTTCCTCACGGCAGAAATGGGTATGCTTAGAATCCGTCCTGTCTCACCGCAAGGGAACTTGATTCCAATCTTGTACCAGTAATAAGAGTTAAGAAATCATAAAGGACTAATAATTATTAAAATAACTTTGAAAGCGTTTCATATTTGTCGTGTCTTTAAATTGTATTGTCAAATAAACTTATCAAATAAATTTATGGTATTTTGATCAGTATTTTTACTAATTACTGAACAATTCTATCGTGTAGTAGATAGGTTAAAGGTATCAGATACCAAAACAAATTAAAATGAAATAGCGAAATACAAATTAAGAATATTTATGGTTTGTAAAAATAAAAGAAAGAAAAACGAAAGGAACAAAATATATTTAATTTTTTTTAGTTTAATAAATAAGAATTAAGACCCGGCTGCGCTATCACCTTGACATCTCATCTTTTACCTTATTGTAGATATAGCCGTGTGTAGCATTGTGCTAAGATTTTGCGCACATGTGATTAGACTTATGCGAAGTTCTAATAAAGTGCCTAGAGCAGAGCATACGACAAGTCATTATTGTTCGTAACGTATTACAAACACGAGACAAAGACACCGGTCGAGTCGAATTAGCGGACAGATTGTTTCTGAAGATAGCCCGTTCCGGATTCCCCGCAGTCCTCATGGCATACCTTCATGAAAACAAGCGCATACTACTTTTTCTTCCAAATTGAGAAGTTCTTATACTCTGGCAATCCTCGACGAGTGGCGGGAAAGAAAAAGGTGAGCGAGGAAAGTGGTCAGGGACGTAGCAGTATAGCTCATTATAACGAGTAGGATCAACATCTAATAATTACATTTAAATAGAAAGGTACGAATTCTATTTTATTATACGTATACAATTTGATGTTAGTCCTATATTCATAATTTCTATTCAAAAAGTAAGCTCTTATAGAGAAAAACATTCATTCATTTCAAACAATCAACCTCAATTGATCTAACGTGTGGAAAGAGATATGTGCAACTTGGTATCTCTAGGCGGTTTCAATACAGATTATATTTCCCCGATGAAATGAGGCGAGCGTTTTACTCATTAACCCATTAAGTACGACGACGTATGTTCTTAACAGACGTGGGTAATCGAACATCTGAGTAAACAGAAACAGCTCGATATATCGTAAGGTAATACTTATATAAGTAGCAAAAATGTATATGAGTAGAATCCGCAATTGCAATAAATTCTGACGTGAACATAGCCTGTAGGTAGGTACATAATTTTAACAACTTTATAAAAAATAATATAAAACAAATAAATATCATGACAAAATATTATAAATATGCGGTAAAGCCTTAATGAAACATTTTATTTCTAAAAATAGCACATAAAGAGAAGAGCAGTTATTGATTACATAAGATATCTAAGCCTAATAATAGGCAGGTATGTATGAAACCAGTACTCAGGATTTGCAAAATTGAATTGCAAGAAGCCGTCGTGCTCCGCGGCCTCTGCTGATAAGATAACCTTGCCTTTCAATTTATTTCGCGGCGTAGCAAGCGCTCTACAAAAACCTCAAATAAAACGCTTATCAATTGCTGACGTAAACTGACGCTAAACTTCTTAATTATACCTAACCTTTATAATCTAAGAAATAGATAGTTAGTGTTTATTTTTTGTGGTTATATATTATGTTTTATTCAACGCATAAACAATAACCATTTTCACACAATCTTAATTATATTAGAAGTAAGTATTGTTAATGAAGGAACTTAAAAGATCTTAAATATGCATAAAATTACTACGTAATACTGAATGCCAGTTGTGCATTAGTTATAATGTGCGGATAAGATATTGTTTTAGAGACCCATATTGTACCGTCTTTTAGACCAAGAGAACATATACCTCGTGTTCAAAAGGATCGTCTGTGTGAGAAACCCGTTTCTGTTTATCTCCGCTGAACGAAAGCCTCCTCTTGAACAACTTCATCTTTGAGCCGCGGCCGCCGGCGCTGCGCGAATGTCACCTCAGATGTAGACACGGCTCATTATTTATTAGTAACGGGGAGATAAGACGGAGGTTGTAGTTAATAAAACACTACTTCTGCCATCGCCACAAAAACTGAACTAATTTTCTTTGGATTGTCAAAGAAAATTGTTATCACATAGCACCGAGGGCAAATTTTCCGCAATTTAGTTACAAATTGCGTAAACTGCCGTTCGCGGCAAAAAGTTGTATGTAAACACGTGGGGATGAGATGCACTAAAAGACGCGCATAGCCATTCTCGTGAGGCACGGTGTGCGGTCTACTCGCGCGTCCGGCGCGCACTGACAGCGCGGCGCGCCGCGGCGGCTGCGGGAAGCCGCGTCACCTTCATGCCGCGACACCACGCGCCACGGTACCTCGACACCACAACACCGCACCGGCTCACCCGCCCCCTAATATTCCAACACATCAATCAAAAGACGTCCATCACATCCCTCTGCTAATGTCGTTGGCTTTGTTACCAAATTACACTGCCCATCAGGTAGTGAATTGTCATTTTTCACATCAGCGTCTTGTATTTCTTCATCAATAGTTCGAATTCGTTTGCAATCTTGACTAAAAAGACTATGGTTTTAAATATGTATTCTATAGAAATGTTGAAATGTTCACACTGTTTAAAGAAACATAAAAGTAAAACAAACAGTAAGTACATTGACTGGCACTCAACCCTAGCAAGGCCTAAAGCATTATATTATTACCTACATACGTTTTTTTTACCTATATGATATTTTCAAACCACTCTCCGACAAAGATTAACAAATTTTAAAACTAATTCCTTTCGGAGAAAGAAAGCGCAATTCAATTAATGTATACTCTACTCTAAATCTAGCGACACTACATTCGCTAAAGTTACCAATCTTAGCCTTTATTGGTACAATCAATTACACATAGTGAGCCCAAATAGCACAAGTGAGATCAACAGTAAGGCGAGGCAAACAGCATCCGTTGTTGCCATAAACAATGCTCTAAAATTAGAGATGCTAGAGCGAGTTGCGTTTGACACATGTCAATTGTTCCGACGCAATGTATACAGTGTAGTGGGTACCTACGAGTACGGTGAGCGGTATTAATGTAATAAGACTTACTGTAAACGTTTATCCACACAATTACAAACGTGACCGGAATACTCATTAAAAGATATGTATCTGTAAAGTTCTTGAAACACGTATTTAATGTAGAGCCGGATCTTTTTTAAACAATCTTAAGATGATATGAATTTATGTTAACATGATGTACACTTCGCGGATACGATTAAATTTTAAAAAATTACCGTAAGTTTTAAATTAATACCTATGTTTGAGAGGCAGAAAAGAAATTCAAAACGCATTATATTATTCATTTAAATTTTTATGACTATGAAACCATTCATTTTATTCGTTCATTAGTGCTCGCTGATTTGTGCTCTCCAACTAAAGCTACCTATTACCTATCCATGGCAATGCCAAGGTTTTTAACTGTACACATCTCAAAGGAATTACTGTGTTCAAATATTTTATGGCTACCACAATAAGCCAAGTCAATCCTTGACGTTAGGCGCGAACTACCCACAATAATCTCACTACCGAGTATTGTATCTACATTATTAAACTATTAATAATAGTATTTCATTTCCGGTACATAGTTCTTTAAAACAATATAAAGGTTGACCTTGTTATTCTATTCCCCGAATCTTATTACTTCAGCGTTTTATCACTTTACCCTCTCTCGACCTTGTGCCGATATAAAAATATCTAATATGCTAAAGTCCGCTGGTATCTACTAGTCTGTAGTCGGTAGACATCTAATTTCCCCTATGTACACTTAGGCACAGGAAGCTTGATTGTTATCACGACATGTTAAAAAATGGCAAACATAGTGCCTAAATAAATTTCAACGTACTTTTTGTATCCACGAGACGCGACGTTAAAAATGATTACAGCGATTGGATCGAAAATAATATTCATAAGGTTTAGCTGAAATATTAAAACGATCAGATGGTAAATAAACTAAGCAGAAGTGCAAGTAACATTTTATGGTTTGCTTAGCCGTAAATGCAGGACGCGGACGTGAGGATGTAGAGTTCTTACTTCGGAATGCGCGGGCAGTCGCCTGGTCGGTGTGAACCGCCCATGTTTGCGTTGCCGTTTAGCACTCTCTATCCTTGCCGTTGCGGCAAGCTTCCCGGAGGTATGCTGCTCTACATGGGATTTTTAAATAGAGATTTATTCACATATTCAACGTTTAGTTTTTTAGCATACTAAATCTTATAAGGATGTGGATTTGGATTTATGGATAATATTCCAAGTGATTGTCTTATGTGGAATTTTTATACCTATATTTTATAATTAACTTATATTAGTTATTTAAAAATAAGTAAAATTAAAGTAGCTGATGGGTTTCAAATAGTTACATGTGGTATCTTTCATTTTATTTTAATGCAGGTGTCAAATGTCAAATTGCGAAACGTAATAAAGCTCCTACAGAAAATTACTAAACAGTGTGAAAATCAAATCGACAATGTCGCTGGCGTGAGCCACGTTTTGACCCGTCACCGGTCGCGCCACTTTCATGTTCACGTTCCATAATCATAATCATAATGGGAAGTAATGGCGGCAATTTCCAGTTGCAAACAGCCAATCATATCGGCTATACCTATCTCGATTCTCATACTCACGAGGATACGAATATGCGAAAGTTGATAATCGTGGACCTTTAAGGTGCTTCCGCAAGTGATTATAAGATAAATTAATTTATACAGACCGACGCGAGGAGGCGACGATACATTACTGGAATTATCGATTAAGTTTTGCACGGTTTTCACGCCGCACTTTTTGCGGTAAAACATCGTATAAATGCGTTCAGGCATTGCAGTTCAATCGATTTCAATTTCGTAATAGCTATCAGGTTGCGGATGCTACCGAGAAAAAACATTTGATGAAATTGAAATAACTTACAGCGTTATGCAACTGCGCTATTAGCTCTGCAGTATTGGCTTGGTCGGACAACTGCACCGCGCTCGACACCTGAAACAATCATTTCTCGTGCTCCGTTAAGTGGGTCAATAGCTCCCCAGGGAGTCGTGGGACATCCAGACAGCGGATGGGCCGTGTTATTTCTACGCCTCAAGAATGCCTCCAGCTTTTATGGGTCTTTAGGTTGTGTCTGACAAGATTGCTGAAGCCATAATGACAAGTGATATTACTTTCGTAGCCCTCTGTGTTTTGGAACAAAAATTTTGGAGTGGACTGTGTTCAATATAAAAGATTAAGCTTATGATAACTTCCCAAAAATCGCGTTCCACAGATAGCTGAAGATGATGTTTAGTTTTTACAAGTTTTAAAAACAAATCTTTAATTTATCTAAAATTACTAGCTAGCTAATCGTTTTAGATATTTTTTATCTCTGAAACAATATCGAGCTATGCAGTATCACTCAAAGGTTGTTGATAAGATAAATAATATAAATACATATATGTATACGAATACAAATTTAGCAGCATGTAGCAGCAATTTTGGTTTGGCAAAAATAATTTATTTTAATAAAAGTATAAATAATTATACGAACATAATAGAGAAATCTAAGTAAGTAGCGATATGAAACTAAAAGCAAGCTTTTATCCGTTAGCGTAAATCCGGACCGCGTGTAAAGCGCGGCCGAGGGCGGCAATTTGTGGCTATTGTCTTCCACCATTCCACGATATCTCCGCATTCGCCAGCGACTCTATGGTTCTACACGCAGTTATACCAATTAGGGCACGAAATCCGTTTCACCCTCGAAACATTTCATATTGTTTTTACCGTATTTGTGAAAGTAGTAACACGATTTTACATGTGAATAGCACTTAAGTATAATGCGAATACGTGAAAAGCGTTTGCAGATATTTGAAAGACATAGGAAAAAGTGATTCCGTTCTTCGCTTCTACTTATGTTAAAAAGCAACTTTAAATATATGTGATTAGCTCTTAAATTCTGTTAGTTTCTTTATTCTATTCGAACATTCAATTTTAATACAGGCTAGGTCAATTTTGTTAGAAGCTGTTCAAAATGTATGCAGATTATTCAATTACATTTTTAAGATTTTACATTTTATACTATAATTAATTTATACCTTTTCTTTCTTAACATTCTACCCTAAGATTGTCTGGAAAAGATCTCTGTCTAGCGATAAGACCGTCTTTTGTCGCATATTTTCTGTATTTGTTGTTTTCCATTCTCCTTTACTTTGGTGTAACAAAGAATCTATCTATAGTAAAAGAAACTAGAACAAAAGTTTCATATTTCGTCGATACGTTTTCAACTTTTAAACTTTTTTAAAATGAGTTACTGAATGAATAAACAGATATTCCGAATACAGTTTAAAATTTTCTTTTACCGCGATAAAATCAGGGCTAAATTACGGTACTCTTATTGGCAGGAACATTCAACAAATACGAGCCTGCTTTGCGCAAATCTTTACTTTGCATATCCGACACGGGATCAGGAATTACGTACAGAACCATACCATTTTACGGTTTCTAAGCAGTGCTCAGGTTCACTGATCCTAATCGAAAATACACAGCTTCCATAAGATAGTACCGCACCTAACTACAGGAAAATCGATGTGGATAATTCATAATTTGCGTAGGTACCTAATTGTTTTGAATAAATCTCCCGTAGAGTTTTAAACTCTCAAGTTCCGAATAAGTTTACTTGGAAGAGGTCCTAATATATTAAATTAAAAACGTTCAAACATGTTTCAAAAACAAGCAACGTTTGATATGAGGAGATTTCATTTAATTTTTATTTATTTGGAAAACTAATAGATAAACGACATAACGTCTATTAAAAGATTACACATAGTAAATAGAGATAGTGTAAACACGCTTTTATTCTCGTGATCCTTTAAAACCTACCTACATTTTCACCATCACCTAGGGTCGGCTGGAGGACTATTCTGAATGGTGTATCGCCTAGTCTGAATCGGCTGGAGGACTATTCTGAATGGTGTATCGCCTAGTCTGAATTTGTAACATAAATAAATAAATAATACCAATCACTGCAACAGCAGTTTCACTGCAACAGATATCCAAATTAAATTCCAATTTCAAACAATCCATTAGCATCAGCGGCAATACGAGCATGCATTCTATCACAATGTATAATATATCACAAGTGAGAATGTGACGCGAGACGAACTGTTAAAATATGACCGAACATCGGTCACAGTCAGTTAACATTTTCCTTGGTACCAACATCTGATGAGCTTTGTTAAACGATTTTGTATGTACTATCTACGTACGTACGTACATGACTGGTATAACATTAGGTATAATGCTTGAAAATACATTGCTCAAATTCCACGAATAAACATGCTGGTAAGAACCTAACGACATACCTAGATAAAACTACGCTGATGATGCTTTGACAACATAAGAACGAAACAAATAACATTAGATAACTCTTGAGTAGGGTTCTGAAATTCTGAATCCAAAGTACTAATACAAACAAACTAAAACTTTATGCTCAGCTAGCTGACTAACGGCAGCGGACTACTATTTCCAATTCCAACAGATCATGTCAACAAAAATATATGGTTCCAGTTTTATTTCCAAAAATATTTTGATACCTAATTCTACAAACGCGGTATTTATAATTATAACACAAAATTAATACGATTATTATCAAAATAATTTATTGACGCTTTCGGGGTCGACGTGTTCCAGTTACGATTTATATCGCAACAGTCCGGATACCGAATTCTTCTAAGAAAAGTTAAGGCATCCAGTTCAGCGAACTCCAAACAGATTCGTTGGATCGTGTTCCATTTGTAAACGATAGTATATTTGTCGCCAATACTCTAATAGCGTCGAGTGGGAAGTAGGCTAACTGGATCTGTTGTTGATAAACAGTAGGGTACCTGTTAAGAAAATGGCTAAGTTTAAAGGCATGCCTCTTCGCTACACGTGCCGCAATGCCGTAAAAATAAACCTCGCTCACCACTCCCTGTCCCGGCATCGGCCCCATTTGTATTGCTTGATCGAATGCAGGCCCGCACTTATCCGTGTTTAATAGGCTGATCAGGAAATCGCAAAGTTAATAACGGACCGTTTATTTTCGTAGACCAAAGTGTTCAACTCGACCACGATTACACACCAGTCTTCAAGCCGTCTAATTATACATAATATTGTTTTCATTTCATAATTGTTTTCACATCGTTTAAGTCTACACAAAACATTATTATACCATTACATAATACCTATACTTTGTACGTAATATTTACAGAATTCTGTTTACGTCAATCAAGACTTTTCAGATGACAGTAACCCCATAATTTACATGTTCAATTCCGCCTCATGGTGTCTTATTAAAAGTCTGGAAAGGCAATGTAATTAGGAACCACCCATGTTTTAATTTTATTCCATGTTAGTACTCGTTCTTGGTTTCCAAAAATAATGATGGCCATTTTGAAGTTACGAAATAAGTTTCAACCAAGTTTTAATTGTTACCTACCTAAATAACCTACTTTTTTCGTCACCATTAACATAACAGCTCTCAATTTAAAGTAGGTAATAAAGTTATTTTATTAATTCATAATTTATCACAAATATACACATAAAATGATTTCCTACCTATTTATGCTCCCACATAAAGAAGTTTGATCATGTTTTCACTTCGTAAAGTGTTCTGATATTCGTTACACCGTAATTTACTTTTAAAAAGCCTTTTACGGAAATCGCCTTTAGCAATCAGCACTGCGTCATTTAAAACGGAAACGTGTAAAATAAAATAAATGTTAACACATTCTTTGATAAGCCGCGGCGTGAACGTCTCAATTTGATGGCTTCGGCCATTTTGGCGAAAATCAAAATGAGCGAACATTTTTATAAACTGTAGCTTTAAATTCGAGCATAAAAAATGGCTACAAAAATATAACATTAAACTTTGCAAAAAAAAGTCATTTTGACTTTAATCTAACTAGGTGCTTCAATGTTGTGCTCTACCAAGATATTAACTAATTAAGTTGATACTCGACAATATCAATATCAAGATATCTTTCAGATTTTGTTATTCAAATCGATTATTAAATATTTGTTATCTACTCTAGTAAATGAAATCTACTGAACTGACTGATATATTAAGTAAAACTTACATTATATAGGTACATACAATTTTTTTAAAACTAATAAGATTAAATAAAAAAAAGGCTGCAGAACAGTTTCTGTATTATCCACTTAAGTTTATTGGCACAGGCCATTAAGGCCCATTTATCCCACAATTCCGTTTAAACGTTGCCGTAACAATATCAATTATTTTAGCATTACGACTGTAATAGGCCATTGTTAATTTTGATGTTCTTTAATGTTTGTTCCCAGTGTACTTAAAATGGTGTCTTTGCTCATAAAATTATATATTATTATTCCTTAGATAACTTGTTTTTTGCCTACACGTTTACCTACACGTTTTTTCTAATAAACATACATATTATCTACTTACATAATAATATTATTTTATGAGAGCATTTCGTCAGCCGGTCATTGAAAGTACTTTACAAACTCTTTAAAATAGGTATGTTTCATTACAATAATTAATTTTGTTATTAAAACTTTAGGCTCTAAGATTTCTGTAATAAATAGGCTGACAATGTAACCATTTGGTGAGATGACCAGTGGATTAAACGGTTTAGCTACGAGGAATTCCTCCGAATACCGCCGCAAAGCGTCAAACAAGAAATTGGTTATCGTGTTTTTTGAATCTAAGCTTGTGTCGTGTCGAATCCGTTCTTGATTGGTACGAGCAAAAAATTTGTGGGTCCGCACGATACCTACTTGTCAAAAGACGATTAGCACAAACGGCTAGCGCTAATCTATGAGCTTTTCGTTTTAAATATTTTTTCTTTACTATTGTTTCATCGTAAGAATGTATCTAATCGTATTTATCCGCTAAAAACCTTTAATAACTTCCGGGTCGATAGAGGTTCACTGCTATATGATCAAATGACATAAATGACCTCTTGATCTCGGTAACAGATAAACATTGCGACATGCGTTGTCTTACACAAAAAATATTTTTTTTACATCCATACATACGAGTACGTCTGATATAACGTATTATTGAACTCTAAAGTTAAATAAAAAAGTACCGACAAATACGATAGGTAGGTAGATTCAAATTACGTGATTTTGTTTAAAGTGCCACTGCTTTGTTGATTCATTAAATTTAATTTATGTCCAAAAATAATTCAGTAAATAACAGTGCATAATAAACTGTTTTGTAAAACAGAACGACGAACAAAAAAAGAAAGAAAGAAAATATTACTGTGCCAATAGAACTAAGTACAGTTTTTTTTGTGAGTTTCGACTCCTGCGGTATTTCATAGCTACTCGTACAATGAACATAAATAGGTACACTTAAGATTCCATAGTACTATAGAATAATTCTATAAATTACATTATATTCACTTCTATAAATTATTCGCACAGAAAGCCAGGTTCGTCCTGGTTACAATATAAAGTAGTTGTACTTATGTAGTTTTAGATCTATCCTATACCATGCTATGCTATTTTAAGCGACGAGGATCAAGCAAGACACAGTCTAGATACCATAACAAGGTTTTCTAACATCATCCCAGTCAGCGTTAAGACCGGTCGTCGATGTAATTAATCTCAGGGAGAAGGCAATGTACCCGGAAACTAGGTGACATTTAAAATATCGACGTGCCAATCGGAAGAGCCGCCGAGCCCATATCGTAATCAGATCGTACAGACCGTAGTAGACACCAGTAAAGATTATTGCTCTTTATATTTTTATGGACTTAGATAAAACTATCAGAACTATCACCTAAAACCTACTTTATTTGTACTGTGAAAAATAAAAAACCTGCGTACAAATACGGGTCATTTGTAAAGTTTGACATATTTCACCAAGTTATACAAATACATAAATGGGTATACAAATATAACAAATTGATTACGATATTATTAACAAAAACATTCAAAAAATAAGTACCTACAATAATATGTGTTATTAATTTTTTTCTTGACATTTGGCATAGTTAAAGTTCATGTGGGAAACGAGAACAGAATAAGTTTGTGTCAGCAACATCAGCAAAAGGTTACTGAATTTCGACCAATAGGACAATAGGAAGCTTAAAAGCGCCTAGTCTGTTAGAGGTTAGTGTGTAGGGTACAGAGTGAACTCTACATACAGCAATATGACAACTTCCCGTTGCAAGTAATTTCCTCGAGACGTTACATAAATAGTGACATTCCGTCGTAGCAAGTTGCTGCAGTGTCAATCTTATCTAGGCAAATGGGCAATCAGGTGTGAAACGTGTGCATTAGCTCATGTCATCGTCAGCTTATACGAGTAGAAACTTTCTCGTTCGCGGTTCGACTTTTTGTTTCTACCAAATGAACATCGTAAATTGTTTCAATGGAAATAAGCTATCCAGTTACCATCATTTATAATAATCAGCTAACAAAATGACCACGGTGCAGGCTCGTTCAGTGATTTCTAAGATTAATACGCTTTTCGGTACGAGGCTCATCAAGCTTATTTATGCCGGAAACTAGAATATACTCAAAATAATCGTCAATAACACATCGTGCGCTGCCCGCTGGCTAGTTAAAGATACTTACAATTCTTCAAAAGTAATGTTTCCGGTAAGTTCGGTTATTAGGTACCCGAGTTTGCATTAATTTACTTGGGTATTTCCTTATACCGAATCCGCAGAATCGTTATCAAACGATGCGGAACAACATTTTCTGTTTAATTTATTAGATTAGTTATTAACTTTTATATGTAAAAGGCCTTGTACTTTATAAATGTTGAATTATATGAAAGTGGAGTACTAAAATTGTTTAAGCGATTATGGGTTTGGTTATTAAAATTTAAAAAAATCGATTTTATAATAAATATTTGTTTCGGGTAACGTAACTTCGTATACACCGACTCCAAAGTATCCGTTTGTCTTTCTACATACAGAAAAGAAGTAAAACATCACTAATTGGTTACTGGTTACGATTAGCATAATAATATATTTATCTCGATCTAATCGAGGTTACTAATTCTATACTAATCCTGATTTACGTTGTCGAAACGTTGGTTATTTCGAAAACCAATAATTATTTATACAAATTGCTAGTTAAAGCGAATATTAAGTAAAGTAGTACTAAATTATTTTATGCGTTTAGCATGGACGTTGCGCGTGCGCGGCCGCAGGCGGGGATTAAGACAGTGCAGAGTTGCAGACGCATTCCGATGCAGGCATAGCCCAACACTGACTCACAGATTCTCTTTCTGGACTTGATTTTATTTTACTTTACACCATTCAGTACTGATTAAAGTACGAAAGGTAAAATGTTCACGCTTTTAGAATAAATGAATTATTGTACGATTGTAAGTTGCTAACATACTCTTTATGAATGAATTTGTTGATACAGATAAGAATAACAAATACGAACATTAAAAAAGAATACCTACCTACATCTGATAACAGTAAAAGTCATACAGTTACTAGGTTACAGTTAGGTGCTTCTTGTAGTTGCAACCTTTAATAAGCAAATTTTTAAGACTTATGTTTAGCGAAACCTAGTGCTAAACAATAATATAAAAACTATATTTTGTACAAAATTGTTGTAGATAATATTACTTAACGCTTTCTTTAATCGCGAGCAAGTGAACAGTTTTTCTGGCTCGATGTCAGTGTCATCTGACCCTCCATTCGAAGACACGGAATTGTTTAGTTTTATTTGTTTGGTGGCAGGCCTGTGGCATGTGCTTCAGATCAGACTATTGAACTGCGCATTCGCGTGCGGGTCGCACATTGAAGCCTTAACAACTTGTTAAAGCCAGGGGATTATTCTCAAACCAGTATGCCCGAATTCCGGGTACTTTTGATAATTAATTTTACTTTATTTTATAATATTGATATGCAAGGAGTTGCAGTACCAGCATTTAACGTAAGATGTCCTTAATTATGGTTTCCTACGTTGAAAAAAGTTACTAACAATAATGTGTCAAACACATTTTCAATATAATATAAGACATGATCGTGAAAAGAGACTCGTGTCCAGCAGAGGAACAAGACTGGTGAAAGGCTCAACAATTAGATAATACCTATTGTGTGCGTACTATTTGCAGAGTCAAGTTATTGAATTAATACCAGCTACAACAGTAACATACGTCACGAGTAGCCATTGGCCATCGCCAGGCACGCGGTGCGACCCCGCGCCGCGCGTTAACTAGAAATCTTTGACCCCAGCCAATGTGACGGCGACATACAATCACTGCGATACTAATAAACATCGGAACCGCCAAAATTGGTATCAAGATAAAGTCTACATCGATAAAGCCCCACTTATCGATTTAATTTTAATCGTAGAAATGTTATCAGATAATTACCAAGTTTTCTATCCAAAGTAAATTAATTTGTTCTCTATGATAAACAACGGTGTTTATAACTTTGATAAATAGTAGAATAATCAACAATAAATAGAATTAAACTTCTACATAAAGACTACTAATACTTATAGTTAAAAGTATAATTGAAAGCTATATTTGTGAATGTGTACATACCCGTAAGTCGGAACTTCCTGAAGATGTAGAGTTGCTGCTGGTACTACCCAATCGACCGTTGTGATGCATTTCAAATACTATATTTCAATAAAAAATTGCGCCGAATACCATATAACTTAATCTTAAATATTATTCACTTCACTATGTCTTGCACTGACGCGTTTTGTACACACACTATAAAATATACAGACCTATTCTTCGCTACATTTGCTTGCGCGACTTAGTCGTTAGAGACTTAGAGCGGCCCATTACATACAGCTATTTAAACTAACTACCTAAAACTGAACACAGAGGGGCCTTGTTCTTAATACTAACACTCGAATGCTGTGTTGCTTGACGCGGAAGTCATAACAACTTTTTCTTTTGTAGTATAAAGTATTCACTAACTCAATTACCAAAACAAAACAGTGAATTCTGAAAAAACAAATTTGAAATGGTATACGTGACTCAAGACGAACGTTGAGCGATAAAACTGAAACACAATACAGTTATCGCCTGTAATCGCCACTGCCATATTATGGTGATAGTATTTTTTATCAAATAGGTAACATATCAATTTTTTATTGCTGTTACCTTGAAAATTTAGTTTTGGATATTCGCGTATTCAATTTTTGGGGGTCAATAGTAACTTATTTGCATAAATAATATTGCTTAATAGTATGTAGGCACTTACACTATCAAATAGTTTAAATAATAATAATAACATTATTCCTATCTTCTAAGGACTAAGTAGGAAATGTAGGTATGTTAATTTTATTTTACAAAAATTTTTCAATAAAATTAATTTTTTTATCATTGAATTAAAAGTTTTAAATTCTTATCAAAATACTTAGTATAATTAAGTCCTAAGCGTAGAATTCATTTAAATTTCTACTAACTATCGCTCTTGATAGAATATGTAAGTAGAAGAGTGTTAACTTAAGTTAAACTTAATTTATGAAGTACGATAAGTACCTATTTGAACTATCAACTTCAAAATTAAATACCATTTAAATACCTACTTGGTACAAATCCAACAAATTTTCGTCATATAGGTACCTAATTGTTTATTGATTCAATATGTTAATAAATTTAGTTCATGCATGTATTTAAGGTAGTGTTCATGGTTCCTGTACTGATTTAAGCACTACAAAGTCAAAATAAAGTTATCTTTGTCTTAGTGACTCAATTAAGTCATGAAAATTTTGCTTTATTATATTAATAACTCTAACACAAAGCTATGAATAAGTATATAAAATAGTCACCAGATCGTCGCGTGAGCAAATACTTAAACTCTCCTTTTAGTTCAAAGTTCCTAATAACACCGCTCTAAAGATTTCAAATTATACATTAAACTAGCATTGGACCGGATTCGCGCATCGCTCTGTGCGAATTTATTTCTGGAACGTGCGCATTTCTGTTAAATATGGGATTTGTTCGAAAATGGAAGTTGTGATTCGCGAATGCGGCGCAAATCTGTCGAATTCGCACGCGCGTGGGCAAAGCGGCGCGCGCGGCGGCACTGGCCCGGCGCGGTGGCGTCGCGGGAGTCGCGGGCGCTTGGCTGGCGCTGGCCACTCCGTCGACCGTTGCACCTGACTCGGCCCGCACCCGCGGTCCGCCTGCACTTTCCAGGTATCGCGATCCTTCAGATGCAATCCTTTCCAGAGTCGCATGCCCTCACTATTCAATAATTTCGATTATCAATGATACCATCTAAAATTTTTTATTTTGCATAACAAGTAGACACTTATAATAATTTTATTATATGTACATCATAAAATCATAGAACTCTTTAGTGCCAATAGGTTATGTTTGCTGTTCTTCTTAAGAAAAATGAGCCTTCAGTTCATTAAACCTAGTTCAGTAAGTACCTGCATAGTAACTTTTAAAGTAGGTAGTTAGATGGTAATAAATTAAGTTAAGCTTCTACGGATGAAACTTTTGGTTGCGGTTTCCGGGAACAAGCGGCAAGTGGCAAGGCTTCTCATTTGCATTCCTAACGCGCGCCACGGTCGGCATTGATCACATCACTTAACTAACCCTATACTATGTTATGATAATGAATGTGTAAGGAATAAGGAGCCTGTGTAACTATCTGATATCGATGAAAAAATAGCCTAGATATATATTATAAAGTACATAATATTTTATGATTGATTCTTAAATGTATACCCATTATTATTTCACCCAAATGATGCTGCATTTTATGTACAACTAGATAGAAACAGCGACGAGCGCGGGAATCTGTCCCGCACGAAGAGATATGACTGATAGTTATGTCAGCTCTACATGATAGTCTGTCTGTTAAAACAACGGTCCGAATGTATCATTATCTTCCTGTAATTCGATTTCTCGCGTGACATGAGAAATAAAACGATTCGACCCGGTTTACGATATGGATCCATTATGTGACATGCATATTCATTTACATTGGATAAGTCAAAAATATTGTCCCTCCCTCGAAAGAGAACATAACAATTTGTGAAAAATTAAACGTAAAAAGTGAACCGAAAGGTATGCATAAAAAAGTTCAATGACACTACACCAGCGAAGAAAATTTACATTTTTATAGCCATTCCATATACTGAAAACTGTGAATGATATCAAATAAATTGCTTTTAGGTATGCTTATCGGTGGTCTCGAAACTGTTTACAAGTCATTTACATCCGAACAGTTACCGACGTCATTCAACTGGTTCCATTAATTAGCAAAGCAATATTAAATTTGCGATGAAATCGTTTAACAGAATAGTGATTGATGCAAAATAAAAAAAAGCCTAAAGCTGGGCTTTAATTTGTCTGTCTTTAATATGAAAAATAATACAAGGAGAAATTCAAATGTGTCTTGCCTATAATAGGATGTATGTAGGTACCTGTAATAACTTCACGTAGCATAAAACCCATGAATGTAATTAAATTTATTTTTCATGTTACAATTGTTGGCAGACCAATTAAATAAATAAATAAGTCAATAAATGCTGAAATTTCATCAACACTTTAAATCTTATCTTACTTATTAATTATTATTTAAATGTACTTACTGTTGAACACCAAAATGTCTTACGACGAGACTTATCGTTTGACAGAAAAAAACTTTTAAATATTACCTTCATAAGGAGGATGAGCTCAAAGAATATTGCTAGAGATGGCAGCCACTCAACCAATTTCCACCCGCGCCCCACTTTACTTAACTTCGTTTATTAGTGTCTATGGCAACTCCGTACCCTCCTATTATATCACGCTACAAAGATATAGGTAATTGACTTAGATTCCTTAGAGATCTCTACTATGAGGTGAAGAATTGGATAAAAATTACAGAAACATAGGATAGAAATATCGAATATAGATAGAAAATCTAAATTAGAATTTAGAAAACCATCCGCAGCTTTTTCGGTTAAGGTTCATATGGGAAGGTATGATAAATTATTTGCAATGATATTATTAAAATATAATTATTATTCTGTCATAATAATATAACCTGACTTAGTCGTATTCAATGATATCTTTATAACTTAATAGGTATTAAGTTGCCTTTAATTATTAAGACAAAACATTAAAGGTGTCGTTCTGTTGGTAACAAATGTTTAATGTCGTTACGTATGGCATTGTGTAGTTAAGTGTTCAAATTTAGTTAGTTGGCAAACAATGGAAGCGTGACTGCGGCGGGTGGCTGACTTTCATTTATTTTCTCCGTTAGCCAAACACGTTCAAAATCCGGGTATTCGCTATTTTAGGAAATATTAAATGTTCAAACGGTCCACCATAAGGAAGTTTTGCCATATCTTTTTTATTAAGATATTGACACCGATCACTCTACCTTTACTAACTCTACCATAACATAGTAAAGTTTTAAGTTTGGACTACATTAAAACGTTAAAGCATTTATGCAAGTGTTTAGACTTAAGTTACAGTGCCATCTATTAGAAACTACAGAAAACCACACAGAACGTGTCGTGCGCAAACGACTCTACCTAGAGTCGCCGCCGCCGTTATTCAGTTCGCGATAGTATACTTTGTCTAACTTCAGCGGCAGATGGCGTTACTATCCAATCTGAAGTACTATTGGCTGTTTTAATTGTGTTTAAGATCATAATATTGTAGTGTACAAAATGTTATTGATTTTATATTGTATTACAATAAACTAAAATTGTATTTAAAATGAGATTTGACAAAAATAGTAAAATCGATTAAATCAATATTTTTGTCATATTCGGAAAAATTCTTAGAGCGATTGTACATAATACATATAATATCATTTTCCATATTTTACTCGACCGTCTGTCGCAACAGCTTACTGTCGCACTCTACAGAGAGTTCTTACGACTTCATATAAAAAGTGGATTTTAGTCATACGAAATAACAAAAATAGACTTACTTTGTTTTCGCAGGCTGTATGACAGACATATTTACAAACTGAAACAAAAAATACATGTTTAAGTATCTGCTCAATGTATAAAAACTAGTAATAAAGTAAGTTAAAAAAAGTTGTCATCATGATTTCTAGAGCCATTAACAATCATGCTAAGAAAGTCTGATTCCAAAATGATTGTCTGCTGCAAATTTAAAATTGTACAAATTTTCATAAATTCAAATCATAAGGCATTTTAGGTACGGTAAGTGGCCAAATAAAATTAATTTTACTTCCGCATCTGTTTTAATCGTAATTCCTACATTCATACAAAACCAATAACAAGCACATAAAGTATGGATCGTGACATTCAAATTAAGCATTCTGGAGTTCTGGTAATGTCGTAGTCAACGACCTTTGAATGTCGAACCATTGGAATAACATGCATTGCAAGATTAGGAATTTTATGTAGCATTCGGACAAGCGCCCACAGCACGACTGTGTGCTTGTTATGTGAAGAGGTGAATCATTTGTAACATAATAGGTAATAAAATGGTTTTTATTCTAGGCTCGGTTAGTAAAAATTAGCACAAGGTGTGCATAACAAACTAAAAATATGTATATTCTAACTAAGCTTAATATTGGTGATGTTTATTGAAGATAGAAAATGAAATAAAAATAATAGAACTTATTCAAAATGTATAAAAATACAAACACTAGCCAATGCGAGCGACTTCGTCCGCGTGGACGCTGTTTTGTTTATAGTGCCCGCTTTACAAACGGCGATTTTTTAAACAAAATTTCATCCCTTATTTGACCTCTTTAGAGTCAGGATCTGGAGTGGAAAGTATTATACTCGTATGTGTTTATTTAGATTTCTGTATCTGATCGGTTGCCTATAGCTGCGCTTCGTTACCTAATGTTAAAGTTTCTTCAAGAGAAACTTCTTAAGGAAGAAGTGACATAGTACAATAATGTCAATAGATACCTCTGCAACAGGAACCCTGGTTGTGAACGGGCTGGTGACACCAGTGACAGGGCCGCGGCTTCTTGAAGGTTTTACTTCGAAACGCATGCGCTTGTCCCACCCCCTCTTTCTGAAACAAAATAAATAATGTTTAGAAGCTTTATTTACTTTTAACTACTAACTTTTACTCTAGGACTGAATAATGTTTCGTTTAAATATATGTGATAGACTTTTTTTTAATATATTAGCCATATCCTGCTTCATTAATAAAGATTAATTATAGTAGGGTACGTGCCATTCCGGGTAGATTTCGTTAACGATGCGAACAAGGAAGGAGCGCGCGGTCAATTGGTTTGAATATATAGCGTCGGGACCACCGGTTACCCAGCCCATACCTGCGTCCCTTTTGTAACAATGGGTGGGCAGCCGGGCAGTCTCATTCATATAGAAGCACGCGCTCAGTTATTGTATCTGAATTTAATTCTGTACAACCTTTGCATTTCGAGTTTAACAGATTAGCTAGCTTGACCAACCTTTACCGTTTTCCAAATGTCTATTTTACTTTATTACAATACTATTATATTTATTTATTTTATATACCTTTTGTTATACATATAAACGTCATTTCTTTATTTCTTTTACTGTAAGTTCACGTTTCACAAATTAAATTGTAAGTGTTGTAACAGAACTGTTAAAATGCCAACATTACACACCATACATGGTTGAAGACAATGAATACCAAAACTAAGGCGGAATATTTAAAACTCTGTAAATGTAGAAAGCGGCCTTAATGTATACAGTACTTACTAATAACAAATGCAGGCATCATTAACCTTTTCTAAATAAAAAGTGTTTACCCAGTTAGAGACTGGCAGCTGACAGAACAATGCCTGCGTAGGTAAATAATTATTTTCTATTCATTTACCCAAGCTCGACCGAGATGTAGTAATATATGGCTCGTAGCCGCAATTTGCATTCAATAAAACTCCCGAGCCGTGATCTTTATCTCATCGCCCATGACAAGTTTTACACTCGTTAGCAAATTGAGACTGACAGCTATGAATCAGTCCTCGTTATGTTTATGCTGGTTGGACTGGAAGGAAGTGGATCATTTCTTTGAGTACATAGTAATCTCGTATTCCCTGATGTTTATTAGGATGTATACTTAAGAAGGACCACAGATTACAGTTTCTGCGCAGCCTGTAGTCTCCCATGCTCTCAATTATAGCACGATCACGTCATTGTTCCGCGCAGGCGCCGGCGCCGTCTGTAATGGCGCCACATTTGCAGCGCACATGATACGAACGTTCTGCTTCGAAATCACTGTTTAAAATATCACGCTTATCTACCAGTATTGAACTATGGGTCGTTCGAGTGCTTTTAACGCAGGCTCCCCGGCGCACTAACAATAACAGCTTTAAGCCGTTGAACTTTAAAATGTTAATAGATCTCTATTAGTATCCTCCTACGCAAACTCTGCACAAAAGATATTTGATAAAGAAAAGTTGAAATCATATAGCCGTTACTTTAGTGGATTTCCAAGTATAATATCAATTCAACTACGGTAAAAATGTTACAAATATGTTTTAGTTTTAGTATATTGTCTAATACGAAATCTGCCCACCCGCGCCATGTGCACGTGCCTAAACAATACTATACATAATTATTGTATACACGCACCTGCCCCTTACTGCGCCTACTGGGACCCACACACCCGCCTGTGCCATCCCGTGCTCAAAACTAATTTTAACATAAAAACTTGAAACTCAACAGAAGCTCGAAAGGGACTGTGACATAAAATCTATTCGCTCCATTAGTTAACTGAATTAAATACATACATCGAACATCTGGTTGCACCACTTACATTTGACAATGAAACAGCGATTCTGCGGAATTATTAGGAAAGTAGGTACGTTATGAATCTATGATTAAGTAAATAATTTAGTAAGCACATTAACATAATTTATTTTATAGCAATTTTTTTGAAGTCACATATTTATTAGATAGAGATCAATAAATTGTTTTTTATTACGATAAAGCGAATTATTTAGCAAAAAGAAAACTTATATTATTAAAATATTTATATTTACAATATTAATATACCTAATAGATACATAATTTCGCTTATCGACGAGCACTAATTTCATTAATTTTTCTAAACCCGTTGTGTAGTTTGAAAATGTACCTACAGCCTACAATAAGCAAGACAGACGTGAAAGAATAACACGTCGGAAACTTTTGATCAAGGAACAAACGATTGAACTGCTGGGGACGAAGACAAAGGGTCCAATGTCGGAAAGACGATAAATCAACGGAAGCGGTGCTCTTTTGATATTAGGTAACCTCCGTGTCGTTTCGTAATCATCAACGACGCGACTAAGGGTAATTTTGTGTTATCAGTATACTTACCTAGTTATATGAATTCCATTTCCGATCCATGAAACAGGAAACGAACCTACATCATCGCAAGTCCTAAGCCTATAAATTCTCTGGAACCTACTAACCAATGTTAGGTAAGAAAGACAACTATTATCTGCGAGCTACCATGTGCAACTTATCTGATAAAGAGACACCATTACACTATAACCCTAATATACAGGTAGCTACTTGTAAAAGAATATGCCCTAATTACGGTTATCAGGATAATACTCGTATGTACCTAATTGTGTTGTAATTGTATTGTTGTAATCCCAAGACTAAAAGACTTTGAATTGAATTAATACCATAGCTGAGTTTCTATTCCTTAAATATACACTTTCGGGAAGGATTGAATTATTTGCTCCCGGGCGGTGCTTTCTAAAGGTGTAAGGACGTGACCAGGATAGCTGTGAAGGAATCATGGAAGTTAAATAAAAATTGTCTCACGCATTCAACATCGTGCGAACACGTCGTTGCAACCACAATAACATAACTTACATTATAAACGTGTAGTTCCACTTCTAAGTATTCCTACATGCAATAATCTATCGGTAGACGTGCACAACATACCTATTTTCAAAGAAACTTTACCTACACATACCCTTTAAAGTCCACGTTTGTCTTTTGCATTCAACTACAATTTATTATGAAATATCGTTCATTATTTACTGTTATCTTTATAGTCATTCGTGCGCGTGTTCTGCTATTCTTAGATAAAGATATCAAAGCCATAAATTACGTTCAGTTTTCACTTCGTAGAATATTAAGTAACTGTAAGTAAAATTAAGTACATAACTACACTACAAATTACTTATTAGTTAGTCGAGTACTCTTAGCAGTAATTAATGTTATAATCAAAGTTGTACCGTACAGTATCTAAATAAAATTTTTAATCATTTTTGTTCAAAGACTCAACTGAATCCAATTTTAATTCGTAGAATAGAAAATATGAACAACATTTTATTTAGATACCTATCTTCCGTTTAAGGAGTGATTTTAAATATTTTTTTGTGCAGCCCAATAAGTACATAAAATAGGTACATAGATAATAATGTAAAACCAGATAGGTAGGTACTAACTAAGTGGAAAGCGAACAATAATATCAAAAACAAAATGTTTAATTTCAACTGCTTTTCGTTTAAATGAGAATAAAACATAGTTTATAGGTAGGTATGTACTGATACATAACAGAAATGATTGAGGTACTGATACACAACACAACGCAGTGCCAGATGGCAAACATAAAGTGCACACGTGGTACCTACGTGTAGTGAAGTGTAGTGAACGAAGCGCGCGCGAGGTACCAACATAACATACCTAATAC